>PVJA010011598.1:0-54308 GCA_004027025.1 Myocastor coypus | reverse complement strand
GGTCTGTTAACTTACATTCTGAGCCCTCCAGCAGAAAAGCTTTGTGATACTATTACTCTGTAACATAGGTACTTGAGCTTATCATCACTGGCTTTCTGAGTATCAAATATCTTTGACTTAGCTTGGAAATGATATTTTCTGGCCATCATTGATATTCTAATAACTTTCCATACAATGTGATATAAGCAGTTACACAATTCTGACACAAATATTTGGAAATTCATGGAAATACAAAGTTGTACATTTTCAAGAATATGGTTTTTGGCGCAGTCTCTTATTTTCAAGTACTACTTTTGATAGAATGACAGTAACTGAGTTTACAGAAGGAGCAGTATATATCAAAAAGACAAGAGTGACATGTATTTCAAACATAATTTTAGCGTTAACTTTTTCCTTCCTAATTTTGTCTCTTGATACTCTATCCATTGCTGAAAGCACAGTCCCCTGTATTAAAAATAAATATTATTGCTTTATTGTTCAATTCTTTTATTCTGTTAATGTCAGTTTTATATATTGGGTGGTTGGATGTTGTGTGCATATAATAAGATGTGATATCCTTATGAATTGAGCCTTTATCATTATATAATGATATTCATAATTTGGGTGGTAATTTTGACACAAATTTTATTTTGTCTGATTGAAGTATTTATACTCTGGGTCTGCTTCGATTATCTTTTTCTTGGAATATCTTTCTCCTCCCCTTTGCTTTCTATCTATGTACGTCTTTAAAGCTAAAGTGAGTCTGTCATAGCCAGTAAGAGGGTTGTTTCTACCTTTCTGACACTGTGTGTCTTTAGATTGAATAATTTAATCCATTTAATTTTAAAATAAGTTACTGATAAATTAGGACTTTATGGTGATACTTTGTTCTTAGCCTTGTTCATCATTTTCTGTGTTGTAGCCTCTCTGTCTTTGGTTTTGACTTGTTCCTTTTGCAATGGCATGACTCTTTTCCTATCTGTTTATGTTCTGCGTACCTACCACAGACTTGTTTTATTGTGGTTGCTGCAAGGCTCGTGCTAACCATCTTACAGAACTCAGCTAGGCCTGAAACCTGAGTCCACCGGGTCTGGCCTTCAGCCAGGGTCCTCTGGAGTGAGTAGCGTGACTGGGCCCACATGGGCGGGCTTGGGACCTGGGAATACAGAGTGAGCATCTAAGCTTGAGCACACCTGGAGTCCAGGTTCACAGAAGTGAAGCCCCAAATATAATAGCACAGCACTGAGTAGCTTGCATACTCTTCTTTTTTCTTCTCTAACCACTCCACTATCTCCCCATCATGCCCATATGTCAGCCATATGAACTCATTATTCACTAATTGAATAAGTACTTATGGAACAACTGTTATGTGCCAGGCAGCTGTCAAAGCCACATGAGACATACAGAGGGACTGATCTCAGAAGGCCCACATTCTGCAGGAGAAAAGAGAGTGAGAAGCAGCAATACCTAAATAATATAATTGTCAGGGAGCCTGCAAAAACAAGCGAGAGGCGAGATCTTGAGGCACAAGGTTATTTCGTGTTGTATATAAGGCTAAGATTCTTGGGGTTGGTAATCTAAGAAGAAATCTGAAAAATGAGCATTTTGAATAAGGTGGCATTTCAAGAAGAGCAGATAGGTAGGAGAGGAGATGAGGCAGGGATTAGAACCAGGAGGAGGCTGAGGATTTAACAGAAGTGTGATGGGAAGCTATTTGAGGCTTGGAGGCAAATGGAGGATATGACCTCATTTCCATTTTGAATAGAGGTCTCTAGGTGCTGTGGTGTGCAGAGTGGATTTCAGGGGATGTGGGCAGTGGGGTTATGCAACTGTCATACCTTGCATTTCCACAGAGGGGAAATAACAAGATGTTCCGAGGAGGAAAAAACAGGGAAGAGCACCGCACAGCCCACTTCTCCTGCTTCTTCCCTGGTGCTTTCAAGTAAAAGGAGCTTCATTTCCCAGATAAATAGCAGATGAGAAAGAAGGGTAGTCCTCTCCCAGAGTTTTGCTATGAAAAACCCCAGCAAAATAAGTTTTCCCCTTGTACACAATAATATAGTTCATACAAGAGAGTGCTTATTTATTGTTTGGCTGTGACAGGCAATGATTATGGGGAAATTTATTTTGTCTGCATGGAATTCCAAGGGATAGGATATTCTTCTGTGAGGAAAGAATTCACTCAGGCCCTTGCAGAACAGTCAGGACCTGACCATGTGCTCTGTTCTGATGCTGGGCTCAAGCTAAGGCCCAGGTTCAAATAGTGAAATGGTTGCTCCGAGAATCACCCTGGATGGGATCCAGGTGCTCAGAGATAAGTCAGAAGCATCTCTGGAACCTCCCTCAAAGTTCTCTTCCAAGTCTGCATTGATCTGAGAAGCCCTCCGTTGGGGGTGTCTCCCCAGAGCACACAGGTGTCAACAGCAGAGCTTTGAGCGAGTCCTGTGGGCCACATGCCGCTAGACCAGCTAGCCCCAGCCATCAGCCATGTGCACATGTACCCTGCTTCCCAGATGGGCCTCCAGTCGTGGTGGCCAGCTGGCCATCCCACCCGCCAGGGCCCACACTCTCACCAGTTGTCATGTGCCACTGTGAGCCCAGCCCAACAACTGGCCTCAGGCACAGCTTAACTCCTGAATTCCCCTCTTCATCCCTGCGGTCAAGCTCCAGTGCGTTTGCATTTTCCTGCTGCACTTGTGCCAAAATAAAATCAGTCAAATAAAACACAATCATGTGGCATCAGGCCACAGGCTGTTTGTCTCAGCCTAACTGACTCTGACAGCTCAGGGAAGACAGCAGCAGTCATGGTTCAGACTCCAGCCACAAAAGTGGACACCGCTATGCCCTTGATGCATCTAAGAAGCCCCTGTATAATTCAGGAAAAAATGACTTCCCCTGAGCACCTCCCTGTCACTTGGACTTTGGTGCCTCCAGCTGAGTATGTGAGCAGTGTATGTCCCTGGTCTGTCTCACTATTCCCTGCAGAGGCCTTCGGTCTGTGAACCTAATCCTATTCCTGAGTCCCATGCCTAGAAAACCTGGCTCTTGAGCCCAACATATAGCTTGCCTTTTCTGTAACATAATTATCAAAGGTAACAACAAAAAAGCAGCAAAACAATGCAAACCATGAGTGTGCCTTAACTAAGACCATGAACGGTATTTGTTGTTTCATTTTAATTCTCTAAAACACTGCTGCAAGCATGATGCTTATATGTTTTATGATTCGGTCCTCATGAGAACTTTGCAATATAAGACCAGAGTCTCCCAAGCCCCTGAGTGAGGAAAGAGTAGGAGAGGGAGCCTGTTGAAGTATCAAATAGGGTTCATATAAATAAGAGTTCACAGGATCCCAGGCTACAGTCCAGTGTGACTCCCTCTCTATCCATAGGGCTACCTTATCTTCTGATGCTTGATCCTTTACCAAAATGAGGAGAGGGCTGCCCAAGAACAGTGTAGTAAGAGAAGGCTTCACTTTTAACCCCAGCTCTGCCTCTTCAGAAATTAAGATGCAACATGTAGAAGGCTTGGTGCTACACACACCCATCAGGGGCCCCTCACCCTGCTGAGGCCTGGTTTGCTTGAAAGCCCTCCCAACTCCCCTACTTTTATCCATATTCACTGTCCATTTCTTCTCAGCTCCTTTGATGCAAGACCAATTCTTCCTCCCAAACATAAAATTTCATATGTGCTAGGGCTCCACCCCAGAGCCTTGTCTCTTTCCTCTCCTTTGAGATCAGTATTCCCACTTTCATCTTTCTAATCTTCACTGCTTCTGAAACTCTAAAAGGCTGTAGAAAAACAAAAAGCCCACTGAGGGCCCTATTCATATTTCTTAAAATGAGAGCTCTCAAATCTCCCAGACAAAATCGTTCTTCATACTTGTAATTTTCATGTCAGCCAATAACACCGCTTTTAGGAAGATTGCTAAAGCCAGGAACTTTGTGCATGTTCTTGATTCTATCTTCTCTGTCTTCATTATTTTTCTGATCCATTACTGAGGCCTTTGTTTCTATTTCCAAAATACATTTGTATCTTTTTACTGTTTCTGTCGCCCCTTCCACTACCACTGAGACAATGGATGTGCTTATCACTACAGGCCCTGACTGCTGCAACAGTTTGCTGAACGGCTCAACTCCAAACTAACTTCCACCAATACCTTCTCCAAAACAAGGGTGGATTTTGCAACTCGAGAATCAGATCACATAGCACAGATGCCGATATTCTTTCCAGGAACTTTCCTTTCACGTAGAAAGGAATTCAAAATATCCTGAAGCACCTATAATCCTCTTTATTATCTGATGGTAGCCTAGATCTTCAAGTTTATCCTATGAAACTTTATCATGGTCCAGTTATAGTAGGCCTCTTTCTGATCTCAGGATTCTTGCAGGTACTGTTCCACTGGGTTAGACCTCTTTACGATTTCCTGGTTACAGGACTTTGACCTACAGTAGGGCTAACAATTTGGTACAAGGGAGATCTGGGTTGACCAACCTATTGGGAAGACCACGTGAGATGCCATGGATTTAGAAATGGCCAAATTCTATCAAGAGTAAAGTTTGTAGAATGATTAATTTCCCTGAGGGCACAACAGCTCTTCATATAAATAGATAGGTGTCCTGACCTTCCAACAGTTCAGAATTGTTCATGGGTCCGAAATCCAATGATGAAAATAAATTGAGGCACAAGTTGAACTGCCATCTGTCTTCATACTAATATGGGTAACCCTAAAAACTCTTGCCAATTGGAGTTAGCAATTCTGAAAATTGGCTAGCTATATGGCTTGCAAAATGGACCATTATGGACACATCCCATTCTGGAAGAATTTTTTAGTATGTTTGTCAAACCCTCCAACATTTTAATCCAAATCATTTCTTTCATTCACTACTTTTTCCACACTTTGTACATTTTGTACCACTAAATGACTCACTGCTTGATGAATTTACCTTTCACAGCCCTGTGTTCATTCTATACCGCAGATGTTTTCCTGGCCACCATAGAAACCATCTTTGTCTTCAGGGCCTAGATTGAATGCTGGCTCACAACAACCTGTTCCTCTAGGGCCTCCTTCTAACAGTAGCTGAGTGTTCTCTACTCAGATTTTCAAAGTATGATGTTTGTCTCTCTTCTGGGATCTCTATTATGCCTGCCATGGATTTGAAGACCTAGACCATCAGCTCTGTACCAGGCACACTGTTAACCACTTTATAAGCCCTACTGAGCATCACACTTAGAAGAAGATACCATCAATATCTTCACTTAATCCAAGGAAGCTAAGGTTTAGAAAATAAACACCATTTGCTATCACTACTCTAGTCCATCTCTAAACTATTCTATAAAGCATCATTTTAGTGATTGAACTGTTTTCCTTCTCTTTCTAAGAAGGGTAACCATTTCTCTATGTTCCTCAGGACTATCTTTTTATATTGTAGGACTCCACAGCATATGAAATACTGACATTTTTCAGTTCTTCTTCTTTAAATTGTTTTAAGAGGGAAAATAAAAGGTAATATCCTTCCATAGCAGTATTAACATTCTATCCTAATGAGAAAAATTTAGAAAATTGATATCTAAGTTCCCAACACCAATGTAAGTTTAATGTCCTATCCACACCCTTGGCTGAAGAGGGCCACGCCAAGACAAGTCAGCCTGCCCTTTGCAGTCCATTCATTACAGAAGGGAAGAGAAGTGTTTATGTGGCCTCAGCTCAGGGATGATATAATGATTGCCTTTCCTCCCAGCAGGTCTCACCCCATCTCAGGAAGACGTCAGGGGTCAGCACAGGGACACACACTGATTTGATGAGTCATGCTGCGAGAAGGCCAATCACAGCATGGAAGTTGGCTCCTGGGGATCAGCACAAGGAAATGGTACTTTCCCTTTGAGGACTGAGGAGAATCTAATCTCAGTCTGATGGCATGGAAAACTACCTGTTCTGTCTGGCAGGGGATCCAGAAAAGGAATAAGCTTCCCCAAAGAGGAAGACTCACAGGATGATCTCCAACAAGGCCCTCAGAAACATTTTCACTGCCAAGTTCCTGAGAAGCCCAGATGAGGCAGAGGCACAAAGTCGGGGCCTCTCTGTTTGTTATTTCCATTTGTAACTCTGATTTCTTTAAAAAAAGGCAAGAGTGGTGGGAAAATATATTTTTAGGGAGTCAATCATGGGATGAATTCAATAAGCTTCGATTTCTTTTCAGCTCAGGTCATCCATTATGGCCTCTTGGGTGGCCATTGATTCAGATGGACAAAAGCAAGAGTATGCATATCTTAGTGTTCCTTTTTTTTTCTACATATATAATTATTGTCACCATCACCAACATCACCACTGCCATCAATATCACCACTGTTACCATCACTGTTGCTACTATCACTGCATGGCAAGTACCTGTTTTATAGATTGGTGATTGTCTTTCGCTTAACTTATGTATCAGGAACTATTCTCTTTGAAAATGAGGAAACAATGGTTTAAATAGGTCAGGCAACCCAACTAAGATATGTATCTTGTAAGCAGTAGTTTTTCCTGAAATATGTCTAACACTGAGGTTGAGGTGTCACTTAACCATGTAGAAGATTCCCTGAGGGCAACAAATAAGAGTTCAGATTACAAATAAACTACAAAGCAAAGGTCATTTCTATTCCATATCTCTCTTATCCTCAGTTATTTCTCCCCTATGCTTCCTAGGGAAACCAGTAACTCTAGGTAACTGCCTATTTCTACCAGGCAAGAAGCAGTTGCTCCTATTCTCAACTCTGTTTTGAATTGCTAAGGCCAATTCTTGTATTCTGAGCAGGTCACTAACCTCTCTTTGAAAATTACAGGCAAAATACCATCATTCTTCCCATAATAAGCCCACCAGCTCCCACCATACACTACAGCAGGAAAAGTGGGCCAAATAGCAGTAGCATTAAACCAACTGAATAGGAATTCACCTTTTTTGTCATCCTAGCACCACAGAACCCATGACAGGGTATCTAGTCTTAGAGCACAACCATGAGGGGATGCCCATCGCCCCAGGAATTCAAATGAAAGTTATGAGTAGGGAAACGCAGGTGAGCCTGTAGGCTTAGAGAATGATTTTCAGTCATCAACTAGGAAGAGTTCATGTTAATGTGAGACCTGACAGGAGACAGTCTGTTGAAGGTTTCTCAAGACTTCTTTCCGTTGATGCCAGAAGCTGAGAAGAGGATTGGCCAGGTAGCTGTCTCCTACTGCTGGCTTGAAATTTTTTCCAATGTGCGCTTCAAGTATAAACACCTTGGAATTGGCCTGATCCTAGTAAGTGCATCAAATGTCAGGAAAGCTCAACATAAATCTTGAACAGGGTGGAGATTCCTTGACAGTCAGATTTATTTTTCACTTGAGTTGCAAGAAAATGTTAGAGTCTGGTCTTACTTTATAAGCAATGATGGTAGTATTTCCCTGACTGGAACAAACCTGTCATCATGGAACATTTCTGTTACTTGAACTGTTGACACCTGAATTGACATATTCCTTCTATCAGTAGAATCCTACCTTGACCATCTCCAAAACTACTCTGCACAGTAGAAGCCAGTGTCAGCTTCCACTGAGAGGAAGTCACTGTCATTAAGATCTGAAAAAGATATTTGGGCAGATCTCTCAGTCTGCTGTTTTTCTTGGCCCACACTTATCCTAATAAGAAAGCACCAAGCAATGTCTTTTAGTATTAGGGCACAGGGCCACCTGTGCCTCCCAGCCTGTGCACCAGAAGGAGCAACTGAGGTGCAATAACGCAGCTGTAATTCAGATAGCTCATTCTTGCAAGCCTCACAACTGTGGGCCTGAATCTTACAAAGGAGACAGTGAGTTCAGCTTGAAAGAGAGGCTTCACTAAAATCTCAAATCATTTTGTGCCCAAGAAGGTTGCATTTCTACTCATGTAATGAAATTAAATACAGATATGAAGGAAAGGAATTCTTCCCACTTCAAAGGGAACAAGAGCAGCTTTAGCACATCAGGGAGTGTAGTAAACATAGCAGCACTGTGTTCCACAGAAGTGGCAGGTAATGGCTTCAAGGCAGCAGAGGGTTTGAGTGATGGGTTAATGATGCTTAACTCCATATTTCTGGGAACATGGGGAGAATGAGTTGCTATCTATAAGAAAAAGGAAACAGTCTCAGGCAATTTGAAGAAAGTTAGTCTCAGTGTTAGATGAAAAATGGAGAGGAAAAGGGAAGAGATTTATTGTTTTATGCTTTAGAGTACCAGTCTGCAATGGTTTGCAGTACATATGTTTGCATAATGTGTCCTTATTGTCATTCTCCATAGTTCTAAAGACCACATGCTTGAGGGTCAATCCCTCTGATCTTATAGAAAAGCTCATGCCCAAAGGATTCTCTGTGGTTTCATAGTAGTTCATTTCTAACAGGCCAGAGACAGGGACTACCTGTCCACTTCTGTGCCCTAACAAAAAACCTCCTTCTGTTAGCCCCACTTATTTGTCCTGTCATGAAACACTGGATCTGCTAGGTCCAGAGCTCATCAATTATTTGAGCTGGAAGATACCCATGAGATTTCCTAGCCCAGTGGCTCCTAAACTGTTTTTAATAAAATCTTTCATGAATAAAGTTACTCCAATCTAAAATTATAACATAAATAAAGTCTCCCTCTCAGCAGTTTGATCATAACATTTTATTGATGATAGAAAAAAATATAATTCTACAGTTCCTAATCAACTGTAGGTCAGTGAGAGCAAAGGTTTTAGAGATGAATGCCCAAACTGCAACCCCAAACCAACTTATTTATGCAAGGTGTCAAAATTATAATTAAACTGGAATATTGATGTTTTAGTTTAGGAAAAATGACTTATACACTAACATCCTTAGTCTTAAAAGTAAAGCAAATAACATGTGTACACAGGTTTACCACCTTTACTTTCTAGACAGTAATGATTGGATGCTGTAAGGGTAAAGTAGAAAGTTGATGGGGAACATTATAATGGAGCGATGGAGGCTACCCATCAGCCCTACTATTCACTCTTAGCATTGGCACAAGTCAAATACCAGATCTGCTGAGTCTTGAGAGGAGGCATAGCAGGGACCTCATAGCATGACGTGGAGTAGCCTTGCCAAGAAAACAATATTAAGTCCAACCCTTTACACCTAAATGTAAGTTTCCAGGCAACATGAAACATGAAAGAAAAAATTGATTAATACCATGAGGAAGCAATCAGACCAATTCATAGTGTGGGATAATCCACTGAGCAAATGTCCTGGATTTCTCTAACTGATCAAAGGCATGCATACTGGATTGTGTAATCGTCCAACTATTTAGTCCCTCTTCTTGAAAGAAGATCCCACACTCGTGCCTGCTTCCCCTGGCTGGCTGTACCTTGTGGATAGGATGCACTGCAGCCTCCTTCATGTTGGCTGCCCCTCATGACTAGCTTTCACCAGTGCTAGGTGAGAATAGGAGACTATATCATGTAATCATGATGCATATTCATCTATTTTATCACCAGCCTGCTTGGCCTGTTCCTTTTCTCGGAAGATATACTCAGCAATTACATGTGAGTACCAGAGAAAGAGGACAAAAGAAGAGGCTGAGCCACTGCAAATGCAGACAATCCATGATGGGATCCAGAAATAAAAACTGCTACCCATTCCGGTAATAACTGTTGAGATATGGACACTCTGGGTACCAAAACAAATCAAAGCAGGTGAGTTTAATATAGAGAAAAAATGTATAAAAAGAATTGATACAGAATAAAAGAAATATGAAGATGTGAACCACTTGATGGTATTTTGTGGCCCATGATGGAACATCAACTCTAACTATAAAATGCCACTTTTGAGGCAACTGAGAAACAATCTAAATGTTTATGAAGTGTTTAATGTTGAGTTAATATTGTTGGATGTGAGAGTGCTCACATAGGTACATCATTTCTGAGTTAGAGATGTATACTGAGGTTTTTTAATAGGGTAGCTGAAATGATCTCTGGATTTGTGACCATTTTAAGAAAAAAGCAGAAGAATTACTAAGCTGTCCACAAAATATTGATAACTTTTAAAGCTACGTGATCAATGAATGGAGCTTAAATATATAATATTATCTCTAATTTTGTGTAGGTTTTAAAGTTTTGTATAAGTAGTACTTTTAAAATCTTAATAAGTCTATTAAAACATATTTTTAAAATGACAGAAAGATGGGATCTGCCATTAATTAGCAGATGTAAAAATTTGATGTTTCTCGAAGATCCAAAGTTATTGAGTGAGTGGTAATTTAGAAAACAAGGGTTCATTCTGAAGTAATTGATAGCAGAAGGAGGCTGTCCTTGAAACAGCATGGCTTATTCTGAACAGTACTGCATGGCACTCAGACTTGGAAAGTAGCTGAAGCTCTATATAACCACAGTTCACAGTATCACGTCACGCAACCAATGTACACGAACAGTGTGGTTCCAATATATCATTTACTTTCCCATTGACAAATAGCAGGCATTATTTCTCTTTAAAAGAATGAAACAAACAAAAAAAAATATGCCTTCAAAACTGAGGTTTGTTGACGTAGGCACTGGTGTTTAAAGGGAAAGCATTTTAGAACAGACTGCTAGAGCTTTGTACTGTAATTTAAGTCATTTCCCATGGGACAAACACTACAATGACTTCTACCAGACACCCAGCCCAGAGAGGGATTCCAGAAAAATCATCATCACTGTGCTCTTAGTGGACCAGTGAAGATCACCAGGGAATTGTGGCAGCAGGGACCCAAAGCATGTGAGAGTAAATGAAGAAACCAGAAGTAATTAGGAAACAGAGGATTGGATCTTATAGTTTTAAAGGAAAAAGTTTTGAAATGATGTTTATAAAATAAAAATAGGATTATATGAAAAAGGAAACCTCAGAATTAAGTAAAAGCTGTTGGAAATCAGCATTCAGGCCCCATCTCCACCCTTCTCATTAAGAGCGAGGAAATCATGGTGGAGAAGAGGAAAAGAGGAGAAGGAGGTCAAGAAGGACTATAAGAAGATAGAACAAGTGCCTGCCTGGCAAGTGAAAGGTCGTGAGTTTGAACACCAGTCCTGCAAAAAAGAAAAAGGAAAAGAAAAAAATAAATAAAGAAAAAGAAGATAGAACATAGTCCCCATCAGAAATGAAAGGAAACTAAAACCCTCTGCATAATGGAAGATGCAGGGAATATTGGGGGCACACAGAAGAGTAGAGAAAACCAATTAAGAGCAAGGTAGAACAACCATTCCTCTCAGGAGCTCAGATTTCCGATGCTCTTATCAGGCCTGGTTTTGTCACCATGTGTACTAAGAATGTGCGCCAGGCACATGGGCACGTATGATTCATTGTGAAGATTATGTTCCAGCAATGTAAGACTGAAGAAGACTTAGCCTCTTATGCAGTAGATCTTCAAATATCTAGCAACCTAAGTTTCTTTGCCAGTGAAGTAAATTCCCTGAATAAGTGTCTGTCAGGTTAGTTTTGAAAGTTTGGATGGTGTAGCTTTTTAATGAGAGATATGTTTGAATATTTAAAAAAAAAAAAAGGTGAGAAAAACTTTACCACACACACCACCCATTGACTATATATTCATACCCTGCAGTGCATTATTAAAAAGTACGTACAAGTTACTTTCACACTAGCTAAGTTTAAAACCTACTTATCAAAGTGCTTCATCCCATTTTGTAATGATGGAGGTGGAAGGAATATCCAAAGATGAACCTTGAAATCCCATGAGATTTCCAGTAAACATAGACATACACAAACATTTGGGTATGACATAAAGATATATTTAGGAAGCTATTTCTAAATTGTTTATTACACTTATCCAAAGATCACTTAATGTTTTGATTACAGGCCATATTTCAAAAGAAACTGTTCATTTGAGCATATCCTTGGGCTAAAGAAAGCTTCAAGCAGGGTTAAAGTGATAATATACATAAAAGGAAGGTAGTCCTTCAAAAAGCCATACATAGACCTCAACTTTAAATGTTTTGAACTTTGTCCAGCCTATATGTGGAAAAAAAGAGACCAAAAGATCATGTAAGGTTGAAGAACAGAAAAGCTTTTATGAATTCTAGGGAATGGTATTGTCAAAAGAAGAGAGCTACTCACAGGCTAAATTAGAGGCTGGACACCGTGAACTGTGGCATGGCTGTAGGGTTTGCAGGTGGTCCAGGAGGAGGGCAAAGATGATGTGGCACAGTAGTACAGCAAGCCTTGTCAAGTGTGGCCACCCTAGAAAGGACCAAACACACACACACAGACACACACACACACACACACACACACACACACACACACACATTCATCTGGCACTGTGATTTGCTAACCCACCTGAAGAGCTTTCCCACTTCTACCTGCCAACCTCACCTTCTGTGAAACTGAGACAACGATGCAGAATTTGAAAAGAAATCTCTGGTTTCTAGTAGTAAAGCTTTCCTTCTTTCTAAAGCAGAGCCTCACACAGTTAGAAGGGAAGAAGTCAAACTCAACACTTGTTCTCCATAGAGTTTAAGGCATGGATGGCATTAGAATCTGAGATATTATCCTCAGCTTAGTAAAATAAACACATACACCCCCCTTTCACAATGTATGACATTTTTACTAGAAATTTAGGCATGCCCATCCTGTGTATCTCTTAGTATAATTTTTCTATTCCTTGCATGAAATAAGTTGACAGCTGGCTTCCAGAGTGCAGATGTAAGAATAGTGTTTAGGAGTGTGGTAGGGTCCAACTCCCTGAGAACAAATGAGAATGCTCCAGCACTCATGTGCTCTGTGATTGTAAGGAAGTTGCTTACACAATCGTATTGTCAGTGTGCCAACTTGAAAAGTGAGGAAAAGACAGTGTCAATTGTACAGTTATTATGATGAGTAATAGAGATAATCTTTGTCCAGTTACGATACGCTCTTGCTCGTAGCTACTGTGACTGTAAGGAGCAACAATTAACAAACAATTCAAATTGGCTAGAACAGTAACAGTAACTAAATGTCTTTCATGTAAGTTGGAACACTCCAGATGAGGCAGATTCCAGAATTAAATGGTTTGCAATTTAGTAGCTTGTCAGAGACTCAGTTATTTTCTCTGTTCAGCATCAGATTTTATCCCAAAGCTTCTTCTTCTCTGGGCCGTAGTAAGGCCATCCATGGACAATATTATGGCCACACATGGCCTTAATTTTTGTCCATATTCAGAAAGAAAGGGTAAAAGAATCTTTTCCAGAAGCTTTCCAGAGCCTTCCCTCTTCATTTGGAAAACAACTGGGTCAAATGACCCTTCTAAATTCATCACTCCAAGAGGAGTATGACTACCAGTGCTTGGCCCAGACTCTTTTGAGAAGAAATGGGTGGAGGAAAGATTTTTCAAGTACCCATGCAAGATTTATTCTCATTATCATTATTGTGCACACTACAATGCCTACCTGGTTTTAAGAAAGTTTTTGCAAATATGCAATTGATTGTTGCATCAAAGGTCTTGAAATGACAAAAGAATCTCTTTTTTTTTTTTTTTTTTTTAGTTACTTTGAATTTCTTTCTATTGGGTATACAAAATGCTAGAAAATAACTTGGTACTTTATGTGTGTTGGAGAGGGAAATATAAAACGAAAGGTTACAGGAATTGGCCTAAGGCAAAGGATACGGCTTTATCAGTGGCACAGCTGGAACTGAACACAATGGTACTGTACCTTTTCCATTTTTTTTATTTCTGCCACTTCTTAAACTTTAGGCAGCATAGGAATACCACTTGGGTGTCTTCAGGACTTTCAGCCTAAGCCACGAAGTTCATCTTTACCAACAAAGAATAAATTTACAAGAATAATCTTCCATATTTCCAATGAAAAGAATTTTACAAACAGTGCAATTCAGCGATTATTTACTTAACACTCAATTATTTACTTAGCACTAATTTTCTACTTGCTTCCTTAAGCTAGCAGAATAAAAGAGAAATATAAGACATAAATTCTACCCTTAAGAAATTTCTGATTTGTCTCTGAAAGTAAAATGTGGAACAGCAAAGTGTTAAATAGAAGAGCAAGACAATCTAGAATTCAGATTCCAAGGAAATTGCTACAGCCACTTTAATTGGCCGTGACTAAACTGACCAGGGAGAATCCTGTAATTAACTGCAGGGCTGTTTTGCGGATTGACATATGGGCTCGGCCTAAATTTGTAATAGAGACTGATACTTTCCGTGGAGCAGGCAGACAGATGGCCTGGTTTTTCAGACTGAACGTCAATTTCTCCCATGTGCTAACTGTAACCACTACCGTGACCTTGTATAAATACATAGTCTTCCAGAGAAGGATGGACCTTGGAGCCTGCGGAGGTGATAAGTTCCTAGATCTCTAAAAATGTAGCAATGTCTTCTCAGACTCCTGTTCCATTCCTCAACAAAACTCCTAGCATCCATAGCTTGAGCATGATTGACCAGATCTGAATAACTGCACTCTATGTCCTAAAGAACATAGTACCCGGAGAATGCACTTTATATCCTAAATTCTTATGGGCCTATCTCTGTGCTCTATATTTAAAACTCATTTTATTTTTGTTTGTTTACTTTTTGTATTTTGGGGAAGGGTGCTCTGGGTGTTCAGGTTCTCACTACCAGATCAGGCTCATAGTGATCTGCCTGTTTAAAGCCTCCCAGGAGCTTGGATTACAGGTGCGCAGCACCATACCCAGTCTCAGTTGCTGTCTCTGTGTGCCCTGGGAGTGAGGCTGGCATGGCAGGCCCAAGGATCAAACCCCTGGCACCTGTGCCTGCATGTGGGTGCTTTAATATGCTGAGCTACCTGGTCATCCTTTAAAATTCATTTTAAAGCAGCAAAGCATGATGAAAACTTTAGAATGACCTTAAGAAGTTACTCACCAACTTAATCTTAAGCACTGTGTAGAGGGGCATGGCCCAAAAACAGGAAAGACTCTGCCTTACGAGGCATATGCAGTCTAGTTAAACTAATACAACCTAGGTGCTCAGAATAAAATTTAAAAAGCAACATACAGAAGTCTCGTTTCTGATCTAGTCAGAGAGCAAGCTACCAGCTTCAGCTCTGGCCCTTCATCATCACTACCTCATTAGCACAACTCCCAGGACCATCCTCCCCAGGATGGCACAGGGGTGTCCCTTACCTGGTAGAAAACCTGCATTGAAAACAAAATACCTACAGGAAAGTTCCTTGCTAAACTTCTGTATCCCTCAACCACTCTATAAAACCTGCTTCTCCCCTGTCTTGCACTCTATTGCAAACACACTTGTTCCTCTGCATAACTCAAATGGTCTCTTCAGCTGATTTTGTTGATTTAAGGTCTTTACTTCCAAATATCTAAATTGGCTATCCGGCCTCCACAGTTTGATCATCTCTGCATGTAACTCTCTTCTTGCCTTTACTATTAATGAAATGGCACATTTCCTACATAACTGATTTCCTAAACATACCAGACTGTAGAGGTGCTCCTGTCATGGATTCCAATATCACTAGCATTCCTCACGTAGTAGCTTCAATTATTATGCAACTAGTTTATTTGATGATCTTGTTCCTCCAGCTTGGTTTAGAGCTCTTTGCCACAGTCTTCCCTATAGGTCTGGATGACTAATAAACACAGGATCCTCCAATCTGCTCATGATGGCAAAATCAGGCCAGACATAGGTATTGAAAAGAACTCAGAAATAACAACTTACAGAGCCAGGTGTGGCGGTGCACACCTGTAATCCCAGCACTTGGGAGACTGAGACATGAAGACTGTCGTGAGTTCAAGGCCAGCCTAGGCTACATGGTGAATGCAAAGGCCAGCTTGGAATACACAAGGAGATCCTTTCAAAGAAAGGGTATTTTTAATCATTTATAATCAGAATGAACTGGAATTAGTTCTAAAGAGGCTTATATAATATAGGTAACATTTAGAGGAGTCCTTTAGGGGAAAACACAGGAACTAAAGATTGGCAATAAGGAGAGAAATCGAGAAGTGCATGGGTTAAAATGGTGGCTGTGGACATGGAAAAGAATGTGGACATGGATGGGTGGACCTCGGAGTCTGGCCACGTCCTGATAATGGAGCAAAATCAACAAACCGGTGCAGAAGTCTGGCTTCCAGATGCCCTTCCTGCTACATATCTTCTGTGTGTAACTTCTGCGGTCTATAGAGTTGACAGTTAGGGCCAAAGAAAAGTCATCATCTAGACTTAAATTCTATCTTATGACCTTTAAATATTCTTTTTCCATTCAACTCTATTGAAACATCATTTCCTTTGGCGGGGTCATTTTTTCCAATGGGAATTTTTTCTTGATGAGTCTTTTGGACCTCACTTTAACCTTGTCAGGACAGTTGGACAGAATTGCAAATGCTGATTAGCACTTTGCACATAAATTTATCCTCTTATTCATGTCCTCCGGTTCCCCTCAAAGGCTTCCTATTATAGAGAAGATCTTATGACTTCCAAATCTGTACATTTTAATGGAATAGGGGACATTAATCAAAGGGGCAGCTAAGTTCTGACCCAGTAACTGAACCTGACCCAAAGGCCTCCTTATGTTGAATCTCAGTTCTTCTCCGCAGCAAATATCTATAGTGTGTGTACATCTGAGGTGGACAGATATGCCAAGTTATGTGAGGTTTATCCTACTTTCTATTTATTAACTTTGCAAACAGTTCTCTGCAGTTCTGGGTGACTAGATACTCAAAAATATTGTCAATCCTTCACCCAAGGTGTCCTTCTCTCTTAAATGTCACCACGTATAACTTCTCCTCTGCCATCTGCATACTGCATCCATTCTCTATGCATGCAGAGAATGACCCTAAATGAAAGAACCACAGGAAGGAAATTGCAAAAATACAGATCCTCAGACTATGACATCATTAGAGCCTCTTAGTTTTCAGAGCAAACTATGGACAAGAAGGCACTGCAGCCTGGCTAGTGTCTCTTGGACTGGTACAGATCTCTGATTGCCTTAAAGCCTAAAATTTCTTGATTTAGATCCATAATGTAACTGCCAAGGTGGAGGACAGTTCATAAGGACTCCTCACTACTGAGAATGTTTTGCCCTTTCCATTTTTGAAAGATATTTGCTGTAAGAAGTCAGAGAAAGAATTTCATAAGAGGTCCACATAAATCGTCAAAGTACGAATTTCCATTTAAAAACTGTTTTATGGTTTATAAACTTACATATTTCTTCCCCTAAAATTATATAAATGTTTAAAGACATGAGGTACCTACACTTCCACCTAATGTTTTGGCTTCCACTAAAATCACTGTTTGTCAGTAGCAGACATTGGCCCTTCATGCTCAGTAATGACTTGCTATGGGGGCTGTAATACATCTGGTCTATTTCCCTTCCCTTGCCTTGCTAGATGTCAGTAACAAACCTTCTTCCCCTCCACTCTGCACCATGCTCCCCTTAGTTATGAATATCAGAAATGTCTCTAGATATGTTCTCCCCTCCCTCCATAGAATCATTGACCAAAACTATACTATAAATATAGAGGTTGTGCCTAGGAGCTAATTGCAGGGATTTCTCACTAGAAATTACATTCTAGGCCTTGCTCACCACTAGCTCCACCATTTATAGCATAATTTCTATTCGTGTTCACCCCCAAAAGACTAATACACAACACTGTGACTAATCCTTCAAAAGTATCACTACACAAGGCTTGCTAAGAAGTGGAAATAGTGTATATACCAGAAGTCGAGGCTCACTAGGGATCACTGTAGAAACTGTGTAACACAGGAATCATTAAGCTGAACTCTTCCTATTTTAAAACCTTTGTCCTTCACAGTTTCTGAATTTTGACTATAATATAATGTATCTTCAGTTTCATCTCATGGTTGGAAAGATTGTGTACCTAGTCAGAATATTGATCCTAACATATGACCCTCCTCAAAATAATTTGATATATTCCATTTCTTTAGTGCCAACAGCAGGTCAACTTGACTCTTGGAACTTTCAATAAAAGCAGGGCTTTGATGCCTTCCTCTAGTGGAAAAAAATGATTATTAAATCATAGCATGCTACTTTCTTGTTTAGTTAGCCAAAATTCTATAAAAACTATCAAGATGTGCTACTGAATATTCATTATTCTCACATCAATTCATCTGAGTCAGAAATGTGGACAAGGTAGCACTGGGCAGTTACGCTGTGCTAGAATGATTCAGCATTATTCACCAGGCTGCTGAAGGAAAGAGAAAAAGATTCAAGAAAGCTTCATTTGCATGGCTAGTGTACTGGTGCCCCTGGTCACATACTAACTTGGACTTTCTTAGAATGATAGTCAGATTTCTAGCATAGTGATGGCTTCTGAGAGGAAAAGAGCAAAATGCTAAGCCTCTGAAAGGCTTGACTTAGGTTTGATACGTGGCCTTAAAAGTAGATGTGTAGGTAGACAGATATAAAAGTCAATAGAGAGTGAATGAGTGTGTGTGTGTGTGTGTGTGTGTGTGTGTGTGTGTATTTCCTCCTGGTCTACTGAGATGGTCTGTTAGCACTGATATTCCAGTAGCTATAATCTGTTTAGTACCCAGACCTGCATCTCTAAATGCTATTTCCCAGTAAAAATACAAAAGCCTTTTCAAAAAATGATTAATTACAGGGCTGTGGTATAAAACGTACAACAAGGTCCTGAAAACTCTGTTTTGATAAGAAGGAACATAGAGCTTATCGAAATGTAGGCTCAAGAAGAAAGAAGGGGCGTGGCAGGATGGCTCAGTGGTCTAAAGCACCTGCTTAGGAAAGCTTAGGCTGCTTCAGGGACCGCAGTTGGATTCCCAGCACCACAACCTGCGCCAGCCCTGCCCTCAGGGCAGGCTGAGCCCGCCATAAAAAGAAATAAATAAACAAACAAAAGTTCTGAAACAAGAAAAAAAATAAATTAATTAATTTTTAAAAAAGAAGAAAGAAAATAGGATTCGTCTTAAAAATGTTCACCATTCTATGATGAATTAGCAGCAAAATAAAGGTGACAATGAACCCATATAATAAATAGTCACTGGTCTCTATTCATATGAAGAATTTTATAATTAAACTAGTGATGGTGAACCATTTAGAGCTTTTAGTGACAACAGCGCATTGTGGCATGCCTGCCGTATGTTTACCACCACTAACAAACAAACAGGAGCGGACACATTAGCTCACAATAGAATTAAAGTCAATAAATCTAAGATCAGGAAAGACAGAACTACACACCACATAAATGTTTCAGGAAACAATTGTTGACAGGCACAAGCACACAGTAAACAAAATATGACAGAAAAAATAAGCAGTTTCTGCAGTATGCTAAGAAATGGCCCTCTCAAAAGATAATGCATTGTAATCCCTGGATCCCACAGATGTTGCCTCATGCAGCAAAGTCTTTCATAATCATGAGAACAGAGAATATTCTAGGGTAAGTGAGTGGTCCCAAAGTGGAACCACAAGTTTCCTTACAAGAGAGGCAAGGGGTCATTGTTGGCCTGCACGCTCACTTTCAGCATCACTTGGACCCAGCACTTGACTCCCATTATGTGTAAGAGGAGAGGTTTAGTTTGGCTCGTGGTTTCAGATGTTTCACCCTCTGGTTATCGCCTCAAATGCAGCAAAGCAGGGTGGACAGGCCTGAGCATAGGGAATCTGCTGCCTTCATGGTGACCAGGAAGCAGAGAAAGAAGGCAGGAGCTGAGACAGGAGCCAGGGCTGGAGTTGTACATTTTGGGGTCAACCCCACAGCGACCCATCTCGCACTAGTTCCTTCCCCCTCACAGCACAGTGAGCTATAAACTCAGTGGATAAATCCATTGATGAGGATAGCACCCCATGATCTGATCACTTTCACAAAACCCCACTCTGAACACATAAGGCTTTGGGTAGACTTAATAATGGCCATAATAATGTCAGCCAAAAGGCAACTGCAGAAAGAGGAAAGCTGAGCAATAGAGAGATATTGCCAGCTGCCTTGGAAGGTGGAGAATGGCCATAGCCAAGGAATTGAAAGAATGAAGCTTGGAGATGCAAAACGTGTAAAGGATAGGATTCCTTCTCTGAGCTTCAGCAAGGAGCACCGCACATCTGACACCATGGCTCAGTTCAGCCATGTGAAGGTTTGTGTCTAGTTGTCCTCCACCCACCCCTCAAGCTTCATGTAGTCATGGGCTGGACTTCAAGAGCTTGTGATTAATTCATAATCCAGTGCTTGGATTATGGGAGTGAGGGCTACAGCCAGCCTGCAGCTGATAGGCTGAATGCATTCTAAGGAAGGGAGAGAGGCTTGCCTTCTGCCTCTGAGGTTGCTTCTGCTCCTGTCTTTTTGCCCTTGCTGTTCTGCTCTTTTCCACCACCATGAATTGCTGCCCTCTGCCATGTGCCACCCTGCTATGGAGCCAATGATCATAGACTGAAATCTCCAATAACTGTGAGCTAAATAAACTTTCCTTCCTTAATTTTGGGTGTTGAATATTTTGTCCCAGCAATGAGAGAAAAGTAACTGAGACAAGTGATAACTGTCAGACCCCTGAACTCTACAAATGTAAGAGCCTAAAGTTTGGTGTCTTGGGTCACAAAGTTTATGATAACTGGTTATAACAGCTGTGGAAAACTCTAAGAAAGGCTCAACACATTTCCTTACAATTTGCTACTTATGAATGAGAAAAACAAAAGCTAGCAACTCTACAAGAACTTGGACTAGAAAGCAAATAATCAAATCATCAAAGTGAAAAGCACTCAGATATAATTTTCTAGAACCACATTATTTTTATGGTTAGGATGCACAGAAAGGATGCAAAAGTCAGTTCTTAAATGTTTCACTAAGAAGGCAAAGCAGGAATGATGGTACATGGCTCTAATTCCAATATTCAGAGGAGGTGAAGGGAGAGAAATGCAGGTTGGAGCTTGAAATGGACAATCTGAGGACTAGAAAAGATCCTGTGTCAAAACTTAAAATATGTATATATATTGAAAGATTTGAGAGGTGGTTCCGTGTGAAAGCACTGAGTTTAAAGCCTTCTTCCAAGAACAAAAGCAAAGAATCATAATTTTGATCTAATAATGAGAGGCAAATTGAAGCAGATAAGAAAAAAATAACAATCAAATATGATCTGGAACCCTAGAATGAATCGTGGTCCAAACGAAAGATATTCACTGGTGTATTCACTTTCTATCTCTGATTAACAAATTATTCCAAGCATCAAGGCTTAAAACAATATACATTTATTATCTTTTCCTTCTGAACTCTGAAGTTCAGAAATCCAGCATGCTGTGACTGAGCTGGCATTATAAGACTGACATCAAGTTGTTGATTTGCTTCAGTTCTTCTCTGGAGGCTCTGGGAATGAAACCATTCCCAAACTCATGTGGGCTGTTGGAAGCTTCGGCTGCTTCCCTGTAGTGCTGTGGTCTCTGTTTTCTTGCTGGATACCAGAGTCCTCTTGAATTTCTATTCTGGCAATGCACACTTTCTATATGTCAGATTCCCTTGTGCCTCAAAGCTGTGACCTAATGTCCTTTACCTTGAGCCCCATATTTAAAAGACTGATTACAATAGTGCTTACCTGTTTTAAGGTCAACTAATTTCAGATCTTAGTGTTATCTAAAGTACTGGGATTAGTATTGTATTATATACAACAGGAAGATATGTACATCAGGACTTTGGAATTCTGGACATCATCTTACAATTATGCCTTTTAAAAAGACAGCGGAACTATCTAAAGATAGTATATATCTAACTAAAGATCGTATAACATTTGAATAATGCTTAGAGATCTGTTAATAGTATCATGCCAACATTAATTTTATGCTTTATAAAGTTATACCTTAGCTACATGAAATGTTTATACTATTGAAAAATAGAGGAGTAACATCCTAGAAGCTTATACATGAGTTTTGTAATTTTTGTACACACAAAGTTATTTAAAGTAAAAAACTTAAAAATTAAGACTAGGTCATATTCAAGAAAAGAAATGAAATGAATTTCTTATTGAGGCTAGATGCATATGCTACAGAAGGAGGGAGGGTGATATTTGGAACTATTACAGGTATGAAGAATAAATAAAAAATAGACAGGATTATTTCCTCTCTCAAAGATCTTACAATGTGGTGGTTGAAAAAAACATTTATATGGCAGGTATTTAGGCTGTATCTCCTGTAGAGTAGATAGTCTGATGACCTCTGGTGATACAGGCTGACTCAGATATCTACAGGGCCTGCTACCTGAATGAGGATCATTAAGTAATTATAGCTCGATATGTGACAACTGTTCTTATCAGACTACATACTGACAGTGAGATAGAAAACAAAATTCAGAGACCATCTCCAACTGTGTAGTTAAGAAAGAGTTTCATGGATTCATAGGCAAATATATGGAGGCATTACTCTCTATTTTCTGGCTCCAATTCTTTGAAACTATTCCAAACAACCAAAACCAAAATAACTTATCTGTACCACTCACTACTGTATGTTGTCAGTTATGGGAGAACATTTTACCTTTAATTTGCTCACAAGTAATGTTTTGTGCAAAGGTGCTACTAATGTAATTTTTTAACTCTCAGAGTAATCTTAAAGATCATTCTAGATTTTTCTCTTCTCTTGTCCAAGAATCTGAAATTTAACTGGAAGTGGGTGTCACTCCTTTTCTCAGATTTGTACGTATTTTAATTAGCTATAATTCGTTTACCCTGGCTTCCTTCTTTCCACCTGTGTTGTCTCAACAATGAGCCAAGCTTTCCCCCAGAAACTCAGTAGTATCCCCCGCCAGAAGGGAAATTCATGTGCCTTAGACTGCTTCACTGCTTTTTCAGCAGGGGTCTTAGAAAGAGTTGCTTGTGACCTACTTCCTCAGTGACATTATGACTCCATTTAACACTTTCAAAGAACCAAACACAAAAATCTGCTGGGGTGAGGAGAATACCTGAAGTTCCTCTATTACAGAAGCATATATTCTTAGGACTTATAATAGATAAAAAGTTGGCTATGCCCCTGAGAGTGCAATCGGAAAAACTTCTGTAGAGAGGGCTCTGCCTACAGTGTTTAAATTAAGCTGATGATCTTGGAAGCCTTTTATCTCTAAAGAGTATTTGCAAAGGTGAAAAAGACTGAGTTAAGATCTTTCTTCCTTGAAACGTCTTGACTTTTCATCTTTTAAAGATCTCAGGAACAGTAGGACTAATGAGTTTAGAGGCACAGTCTGACAGAGCACATCGAAAATGGTCAGTTCGTGTGTGCCAAGTGGGTATAATTCCCTCTTAGTTTTTCCCAGACATGTTCATTAAATGAGGTGATACACACAAATCAGGTGGAATAATTCACCACACACAAGAAAATAGATTTGAAACTGTGCACTCCTGTAATTCCAAAACTTTCAGAGGCTGAGACAGGAAATTCACTAATTCAAGCCCAGTCTGGGCATACAGCTCAGTGTGAAGATGATTCTGGATTCATCGTCATCCCCAAATTTAGTATTAGTTCCACAACTTGCGAAATGACCTTCCAGAATTGCTGAAATTTATTCACTATGGATTCTAATAGAGGAAAAGTTCCATATATATATATATATATAATATATATATAATATATATCATATTGAATATATATTATATATTAAATATATAATATATATATTATATATATTAAAAGCTAAGAACCCTGATGACTGTCAGCATTCTCTTCCACCTCTAGCAGAGCCTATTCTCACTCTGTGAGCTCTTCTCGGCGAGTTAATAACCTTTCCCCCAGAAAGGCACCCACACAGAGGCTCACCAAACTACTCACTTCACCTCCTGTCACCTGTGGTGTATGAGGGTGGCTGCATAAAGCGCTGAGATTTGATCACTGTCAACTCCCCACAGTTTGTTGCAGTTAAACTGCCTGCTTCACAGGGCAAGTCTTCAGCACCCAGGTCCTAGGCCTGAAGCCTTTTTACTGAAATTTTCCCAGACTCCAGGAAAAAAAAAAAAAAAAAATGCAACAGAACCTGACTAAACCCTTGCACTGAGAGGATGGGAATAATAGCCCAGAGCTAGAAGCCCAGGGGATGGGATATTCCCAGAGCTGCTGTGCTTGGTAAAAGAGGATGCTTGGGTTTGCTGCTGACTTAGACTTGCTCATTGCACAGTTGTACAAAGCAGGCTGAGAGGGCTCAGAGTACATTTCCAGAGGTGGACTTGTGGCTGTCCTGTACCTCATTCCAAGGCCAGTGAGGACACGACAGATAATAAGTCAGATGACACTACTGAGAGAAAGGGTTCACTTTGCCACATTCAAGAAAAAGTTATTTAACATGGTCCCCAAAAAGATCTTCTCCAAGGGGAGGGGAACCCACAAAAAATGTCCATTAACAGAATATTTCAGTGTTTCTGTCAAAAGTAGCCAGGAAGTTCTTTGCAAAATTAAAAAAAAAAAATGGAAACACAGAACTTCCAGGGTTATGTGTGTTACTCATGCTGCCATGTCTCATATGAGATTCAAAAGAGTCTTTAGAAATCTAATTTTTTCTTTATGGTTCACAAAGAGGTAAAATGAATGGAAATGATGATGGTTTCTTGCGATAGTTTTACTTGACCATTTCTCCATCTCTCCCCTCAACATCCTGGTTTCAGGTTTGGAGGGTAAATGTCTTGCTGCAAGCTGAACCCTGGTGCAGAAGTTCTGAGTGAGAGGAAGGGGTGCCGGCGCCAAGAGGAGGAGCAGGAAAACTGCTCTTCCAATCTATGTGGTCAGGAGCCAAAGAAACCAACAGGCTGCCTTGTGGGTGATTTGCAAAGAAAAGGAAAGAAGGGAGGGAAAGGGTGGGCTTGTCAAAGTGCTGTGTATGCTCTGAAAGCAACGAGCAAAGGAAGTCATGAGATCCTATCATCTAGTTTGACAGACGGCAGCAGCAAGGTAGAGAACAAGGCAGTGTCCTTTTGGTGACCGTTTCACTAAAAGAACAGGAATAAATGCTTCACCAGTATCTGAACAGAAAACAAGCTTCACTTTTTAAAGAAAGAGCCAGAATCCAAGTTCAAGGTCAAAGCCAGGCTGGAGCAGAAGGGTCCACTGTCATGTCCTCACTTACCTCTGATGAGTTTCCAACCATGATAGCCACATCCCAGTGATTTTGCTCCAAAGTGTGTGGCTAGGAGAGTCTAGACTTGGACCCACACACTAATTATTTATATTTTATTTTATTTTTTGGAACTAGGAACATGTGACAGAAAGATAGGAAGCTTAAGAGTGCTGCCACAGCCCTACCTAACATCTGGAACATTCCCTTATTTCGCCCCCTGAGTTTCATGGGAGAGAGGGAAGTTAGTTATTAAACAACTACTCCACCCAGAGATTAATTCAAGATTGCTTGTGGGGATGAGGTCATGGTCAAGATTACCTCTGCTTATCTTCCAAATGACTGAGAAAGTTCTAGTTTTTGGAAGGGCACATACAGGTTAAGGTATTGACACTTGTATAAAATACACTTCTGTGGGTGCATGTCTATGGCTGGAGAGGGAGGAAAATGAAAAGAGAGAAGAAGAGGAGCAGAAGTAAAGTCAGAGTAGAGAAAAGATGAGCACTATACAGAGAAAAAGAGGATATGCACAATATAGAAAGCAAAGAAAGACAGGAAATGAAGTAATGAGAGAGAGAGAGAGAGAGAGAGAGAGAGAGACAGAGACAGAGACAGAGACAGAGACAGAGACAGAGACACTGAAATAAAAAAAAGGACCAAAACAAGGTAGCATATGAACACTGTGCTAAGCGGAATTTTCCCTGTCTTGTCCTTTTAAATAACCTTCAGGTCTTCATGAAGGGGAACAATAAAAGCGAGAGCTATCTTTCAGGAAAAAATGAAGGGAATGAAATCTGCTTCCTGGGGAGTGATTAAGGCAACCCCCTAGGCCTGCCCCTCTTTAGGCACCTCCACATCAAGCTGGGCTCCTCTGTCCCTGACTCTGCAGAACCTGTAGAGAGAATGAGCCAACCAGAATATGCACTCCGGATACAGTTTTCCCCTTTCCTACTAAGCAAAGCACTTTTCTCTTGTACTTGCATCTCTAGTGCGAGGAACATATGTTCTAATGCAAAGTATCTGCATTCATTTGTCTTCAGCAGGGAGAGTGATGCTGGAAGAATATTTTTTGAAGGGTTGTTGGGGGATACGTGTGTATCAGAGTTGCTTGTACTTCACTAATGCACTACATAGAGCTGTCCTTCATGCTGCCAACCTTGTTAAACACTCAGGGCCATTTTTGCCAGGGAGTCAGTGAGGGATGTCTGCACTGAGAAACTATTTAAGCATCCTTCTAGGGTATAGCATTACTGCACTAGGATTGTGAGAAGAAACCCAGTTGTTCCAATGCCTAAGAGCTTTCAGACTTCATGGCATGAGTTTCAGCTTTTCCTGATTTTTGACATGGAAGTATATGCCTTTTATTCTGAACCTGTTCCTTCTCCTTATCAAACAGTGATTGTGACAGTCCTGGTTCCACCAAATCAAGAAGGAGCCTTTGGTTCTGATCTGAAAATAATTGATACTAAAATAAAAATTAGCAGCCTTTTTTTTTTAATTCCAAGGATCCCATCTATTATAAATACTCACTACAACAGGGATTCTCCCATGAACAAAGCCAAGTAAAAGAGAATATTATCATCTTGTGATATAAATTACAAAAAAAGTAAGCAACAACAAGGTGCAGAGGACAAGAAGTGTAGTTTTTTCCTCCTTCTTTGGTTTATCATTGAGAACCAGGGTGGATTATTTCTAAGAAGAGGCTGAAGATTTAAACGGTCTACTCAGCCCTTTGCCTCAGATTTGTTTCCACTTCAGGATGATTATCTGGAGGATGAGTCCTATGGATAAGCCATGTGGAAGAAGAATAAACAAAACTCACACCTAACACTATTTTTAGGACTTGAACTGATATCCATTATTTTTGTAGCACATATTTATCCTTATAAACTTGTTAAAATATACAACATGTGAAAGACAAGACACAAAAGATTCTTGGGTGAAATATCAAACTCCACGGAGAGAGGCATGGGTACAATTTCCCTAGGAAGACTTCAAAGCGGAGACTGTGAATTCTTTTATGGAAAAACCCTCCCCAAAGAGATATCCAGGCACAATAGCCTAAAGTCTTAAGATGAACTATCGTATGTAAGATCTTTGCAGTTCTAACCTCAGTAAATGGGTCGGAGACAAGATCATACCAAGTAGCTGGGGTACTCACACAAAGTGAATCAATATTCATTTGTCTTTTTATAATGAAATATTCAGGGTATCAGCCTGCCTGCTGGAAAATATTATTCGTGATTAACCAGAAAATCATGGAAGTAAAAAGTTTAAGGGAAAAAAAAAATCAGGGGAGAGAAGACCATTGGCTTCTGGACACTCCCCTAACTCCAAAATATTCAACCCACTAAATTTCAAGAATCTTCCAGGCCAACCTCAGACACAAACCTACCACCAGGCAGGCTTTAACACAAAATGAACTTAAGCATATGGTATTTTAGTAGTGAGTTCAGTTTCAGGAATGTGTAAGATAATAGGTCCTGATAATTAAAATAGCACATTTGTTTATAAGCACAACTTGATCTGGGAGGTATTTCTACAAATCCTAGCAAGTACAATGTTTCTTACCAAACTAATTATCCACTTGAACTTGAAACAAATGCTGAATTATTTGTTGCTATTCACAGAGTAAATATTTTCTCCTGGGTGGTGGCCTTTAGTTCAAAGTTCTCCTGGGTTACTTTGAGAAGAGTAGGTGGAAATTTGAACAAAATTTATATACAGTGTCTTTGTTTCAATGGTGACTAAAACTTTTGAAGGCCACAGTCTTTATTGGCTTGAAAGTTTGAAAGTTCTAGGAGTAACTTCTGGTCCATATCCATTGTCAGAGTCCCCCTATCTGCATATCTGTATATGTCATATTATTACTTAGTAACTAATTTATATTTTGGGTTATCTACCTCGGCAAGCAGGAGAAATGCTAGGTCTGTCTGTTGGGATATTTGTCTTTGCCAATTTTCTGTATACAGTTATTGTGTGGATTTCTGTACTAATTATATGAATACATAAAAATTTGTTTAATTAGAACAGTTGAAGTGAATGTCTTCAAACATGAATTTGTATTGCAGGGAAAGGATAGGTGTGTCTCTAACAGAAGAACAGGAGGTTCTGGGTAAGGCGTGTACAAACAGCAAAGCAAGGGAGACATAAATGCTTAGGACTGGCCATATAGCTCAGTGGATTAAAGTCCCTGCAAGCAGGTGCAGAGGCCAGAGTTTCGATCGCCAGGCCTGCTGTGCCGGACCTGCCCCCAGGGCATCTCAGTTGGGTGAGACAGCAATTGAGAGTGGGCATGGTGGCGCATACTTGTAGTCCCAGTTGTTGGGAGGCTGTAAACAGGCAGATCACTAGGAGTCCAATCTAATAGTGAGACCCTGAATGCCCTGTAGACCCTTCCCTAAAGTGCAGAGAGAGAGAGAGAGAGAGAGAGAGAGAGAGAGAGAGAGAGAGAGAGAGAGAGAAGTAAATACTTTGAAAATTTCTAAGCATTTTTTTTTCTTTTGGAGGTGATGAGCAGAACATATTCCGAAAGAGAAACGGGGGGGGGGGGGCGAGTGTGTATCCCTTGTATTTAAAAAAAACAAAAATCTATTGAGGTCATTTCAGGAGACAAGCTTTTCATTTGTTTGGAATCAGTGATTCTAGAAACATTGGTCTTTATAGCATAGATAGATGACTCAAGTCATGCCAATCGAAAACACAAAAAGAATATGAGCTCTAAATCACCATCTGAAAGATGAACATCTGTAACTTAGCTTTCAATTACCACTTGGTATGTAATGACATTGCTTTTAAAGTATGTGTGCCTAACAGCCATGCGCTGAGGTCAACTAGGGATACTAGTCCTGGGTTGTCATATTCTCTGATCTCTACCTGGGCTTGGCAGTCTTGAGTGATAATTTGTCGTGGAAGGTATGTCCTATTCATTTCTTATCTTCTAGATAGAGAATTTTCCTTTACTTTGAATTTGCTGACAAAACATCTGGCATGACGCAGTATTTGAGAGTGGGTGCTTAGATCACAAACAAACGTTTTGTTGTCCTGCTCCCTTTTGTCACTTTGCATATGTTGTCTAATACCTGGAGAGTTATCTAACATTCACTTAAAAGCCTGTTGTGTTTGGACATGCTTCAAAATAAGGTACTCAACGCATCCACTCTTCATCCACTCATTCAGACAGATGTATACCCTCCAAGTGAGTTGGCAGAAATTGATTTTCTGCTATGCATCATGAAATCACTAGAGGAAGACAACATGAAGTGCATATTTACACCGACAGAGTAGAATGGAGCTCAGTTTTCTAAGGGGACATCAGTGAAATCCATGGTTTAAATTATAGACTAACAAAGGGTTCAAGAGCTCAAAATTAAGTTATTCTGTTTAAAATCAATCACCAGCACTGTCATTCTGCTTATTCCTTTGACTTCCTAACAAAGATTTAAATGAGGACTTTATGTACAAGTAGAAAACATCAAGAGATCTGCTCTTTTTCAGGCTTGTATGGGCAGGACAGGCAAACCTTTAGGCCATTAGCATAATTAGGATAAAGAGTGTATTTTTCCAGAAAAAAATATTGAATCTTTCCAAAAACTTTCATTTTTACATTTAATTAACAAATAAGAATTGCATGTATTTATGGAGTACACTGTACTGTTTTTAATGAATCTATACATTATGAAATACTCAAACTAGACTAACATAGCTGTCACCTCAAATAATTCCCTGGAGTGAGAACAGAATTAAATCTTTATTTTAAAAACTGCACAAATGCACAGTTAGACTATTATCTGAAAATTCATGTTGAATATAATGTGCGGTACATTTGAAGTGCTGTGGACTTCATTACAGAGTCCTTCCAGAAATCCCAAGCAGGAAACCTGGAGATCCTCTGCTTCCCAGTGGCATCAGATGTGAGGAGAAGGATCCAGATGGAGCACAGCCTCTGCCAGCAAAGTGCACGCTTTGAGACAGGTTCTCTTTCCTGTGTTAGTTGGCATCATGTTGAGATACCACGCCAGCATCAAGCAGCTTCCCAATGGTGCTATCATCGTATCTGAGGACGTCCTTCAGGATGTGCGTTGTATGCTGCCCAAGCAGGGGAGGTGGCCTGGCCTCTGACATCTTGAACTTGCTGTATCTCACAGCTGGGCCTGTCCAAGGAGAGGGAAAGCAGGAAGTCTGTTAACGAGTAAACCCTGTAAGTTCATTACCTGGGGAGCTTCCAGTGAATGCCAAGAACAGCAGTGCCGAGGACACCCTTGCAGAGGCACAGGGTTCAGGAAAGAAATACGTGTCCGCACATAGTTTCTCTTGATTCAACTGCAGAGTGGCCATATGATCTATCACCAAGCAGTGGTCTACAGGCCTGTCTGTCATGTGCTAGGCCTGTTCACAAGCTGTCCTTCTATCACAAAGGCCCTCACAGTGGCACACCCAACTGAATGGACTTTCTGGACTCAATGATTACAGACCCAAAGTTCCTCCCACAAGCTAGAAGTACTATTCAGTGTCTACTGTATGTTTCCAAGATTTAGTTCCCTAAACTTCAGAATGACTAAACTTAGTTCAAGCCTTTTGGCAGAAGTGCTTATGTGTACTACTAGTTCAATGTCAAGGAGACTTGAATTGAGAGATGTTAGTTCTTATACTTTCTAACACAGCCATCAGTTTATATACAAATTACTTCACTTCTCTGAGCTTCATGTTCCACAGTTAGGTATAATAATGTCTGCCACAGAGAACTGAGGTAAGAAAGAATCTAACTGAGAACTGGATGGAGAGCACTGAGTAAATATTCGCTAACCCCTAACACTACACAAAATGTGCTAGCTCCTTATGATTATGAAACCTGCCACCACATCACTCTTAAAGCTTTCAGTGTAAGTGGAAAATGACATTTATTATCAGGAATTTGCCGAGCACTAAGTCACTGTAAACAGAAAAGCTCAAACAATATTTTCAACAACTGTTAGAAATGGATTTTATTATCTGCATTATTCACATGAAGACAGAGAAGCCCAAAAAGCTAAGTAAGTCCTCAAGGCCATATGGCTAATCATAGTGTCAGGATGAAAATCCATGTCCCTTGGGTCTATCTCATGTTAAAGGCCATGGTCTGTCCATAAAATCAGTGTCCTTATTTTTCTCCTTCAAGGACCAGCTGGATACAGGGAAACATGCTTCAACAAATTTTGCTTTTGCTGCCTCATTCAATAAATGATATTGCTACTGGCTGTTCTTTGCATCTTATCTGATCAGGCTTCAGGAGAGCAAACCAAATAGAATCTTCTATGGCTTGTATTTAGAAGCCTCCCTCCCCCAGTAACAACAACAAACTTCATTGCAGCTGTAGATGGGGCTTTTTCAGAGGTAGCTGGACATAGAGTATATGACACTGGGATTCATTCATTGTGCAATGGTAGGATCAAGGTAGGATTAAGGATGTGCTACCTACCCTAAGAAGCCTGATAAGATAAAGGGGTAGAAAGACTATATTAAGGTCCCTTGCTTACTTTGCTGTCTTCTGGCTGTCATGAACTGTCTCTTGGCCAAATCATCTGCCTTGGAGCTGGGCAACTATGGACTGTAAGCTAAATAAACCTCTGCTCCTTTGCTTTGAGTGTCAGGTATTTTGTTCCTGTGATAAGAAAAGTAACTAAGACAGTATCTTCAGAAGACTTAACAGAATAGTGTATTTCTATTTATTATAGATACTTTTTTCAGTCTACTCATGACTTGAGGAACTCTCAAGAAGAAAAAGTAAAAGGAAAGCCTATTTAGGTAATACAGTACCAATTAGTACAACAGTAAAAGTGTTTTGAGTTTTCTGTAGAACTCTAATAAAAAATGTATGTACGTTTTATTTGTTTTCCTTCTTTTTTGTTTATAATACATAATATGAGGAATGAGCAAAAGTATGACTTAAATTAAAAATAATTATTATAGTAAGAGATTCATCATCATTAATTCCCTTAAAATTCTCCTAAACACAACTTTTCATCATGAACACACTCATCCTGTCACCCTTGCCACTTTCTGCATGTCTTCCTTCAAGAATGTTTTTAGTTTCACGGCCATGGCTGCTTCAATGTCTTGAGTTAATTCAAAACTGCCTCCTTTTAAAAAGGTTATTTTGACTTTGAGGAAGAGCTAACAGTTGTACAGTGTCAGATTTATTAAATAAAGTGGATGAAGATGCAGCATACAAGGGCCACCGAGATAGCTCAGCAGACAAAGGTACTGCTTTGGCAAGCACAAGGACTAGGGTTTAATCTCTGGTCCCCAGGGCACACTGAGCTGGCAGAGCCTGACAGGGTCCATGCTTGGTGCCACACATGCCTGTAATCTGGAGGCTGAAAACAGGAGGAGCACCATGAGTGCAGTCTACTTAGTAAGACCCTGTACCAATTACACAAATGAACACAAAAAGTGGTGCTGGAGACTGAACTTAGGCCTAGGTGAATATTGCTGAGCTACATTCTGAGCCTGGTTAATATTTCTTGAGGGAAATTTTAGAAACTAAATATAAAAGTATTTGAAAAAGGTTCATATGCTTGGATGGAAAAGTCTCACTTTAAGATTTTTTCCTATGAATATAATGAGGAATGTTGAGCGATTTTATAGGCAAGGATCTATACAGATTTGTAAATCTGCTCAGTGACTTAAAAAAAAAAAGCTCTTGAATTGCTATGCTGTTTTCTAAATGACAGTGTAGGAGAGTTCCTGGGTGGAATTTTGGAATCTTTTTCTTGATTTTTCCATTTGGTCTTTGCTTCCAAAGGTTGCATCTGTTAGAAGCGGGTATTGAACTCTTCATTCTGTCACACATTGTTCACATAGGCATATTTCCAATATTTATCTTCTGGATAAGAGGTTAAATAGTTATGATATTGAAAAATATAGGAAAATATCATCTCCATTTGGGAACTGGTTAAATAAGTACTAATATCTCCAAATGATGGCAAACTTCATTGTAATTTCAAGTTCTGTTTTGGCATTTTCAAAAGAGAGAGAATGAGAGATTTCTCCGTCTCTTGAACTTCAATTGAAACAAAACTAGAGAAATCAAAGAAAGAAATAAAAATCCTAACTCAAAGCAAACAATAGAAGAGCTGCATCAATAAAGTATTTCTAATTAAAAAATACAAAGATGGGAGGATATTAGTGGATAAAAGAGGTAGAGAGAACAGAAGCCTAGTGTATTCTACAAAGAAACAGAGAAAAGGTAGATAATAATTGGTCTATTTTAATCCTCAGGAGACCTTAAATCATTGGTTATGAGTCATAATTAATATTAGAAATAAGACTGAAAACAAGATTGAGTGTCTCCATAAAATAACTTATCAAGTTGGGATCTGCCAAAATCTTTAAACAAGTCCTATATAAAGGAGCAGAGGTAGCCATAATTTAACAGCAAACTAAACATCAAGCAGTTCTTCACAGAAGCAGTTCAAAAATGCTAAGAAAGGGTCAATTAGAACTTCAACATGGCTTTTAGCATCGTAGTCACTAAAGTCATCCTCTTTCCTGCAACAGAAGGTTCACATAACCTGTTTTTTTACAACTTGTTCTTGTTTCAAACATTCCTAAAGTAAAGCTCATCAGTGAAACTACCTTGACTTACTTTTTCAAGAATTTTAAATGATATGTCCAGTTAGAAAACATCCTTCACATGAAAGATAATTCATGTTAGATGGCCAGATCATTTTTCTATATAAGATGTTCAACAAAGATCACCAGAAAAATGAGGATCATGACAAAGATTGGAAAAAGTAAAAGCATTTCATAATTGAACAAGAACAGAACGTTGTGTAAGAGGCACAATTAAATGAAGACTCAGCTCTTACATATTTTCAGCATTATTTTCAAAATTGAGACTTTAGAAAATATCCCTGTGTATGTAAAGATAAAAATACAAGTTAAGTGGAAAATATGAGAGATGATAAGAGTTCTCAGACTGGGATCATAGAAGGAAGAAAGTAAAAAAATTGGAGAAGGTCAAAGTTGTGCAGCTTTAACATTAGGAACAGGGAAAAAGTGTAATTTCAACCTGTGGGAGCCAACTGAGAATCTGATAAAATGAGGAAGAAAAAGTCTACATCTTGAAATCTTAGACTATCAAGTAAGCGATTTTGAAATATCAGCACTACGTGGACTAAGAATCATCCTAGGACTATAGGAGGTGTACACAGTCTGGGGCTAGTAATAGGGCAGGAAGGTGGAAATGAGTTACCCATGAAAGGATAAAATCAGATTACACCAAAATTTTCACCGACTTCTACATAAACTAGAAGGTAGAACGTGCTCTGAACTTTGTAAAGAGAAATTATATCAAATCTAGGATTAAATATTTGGCCAAATTAAGATATATACACAGATCAAAAGCTAAGGAAGCATAGTAGTTTTCATGAAGATAATTCCAAGAAGTGCAAGGCAGGAGGCAAAGGAAGAGAAGAAAGAGGCAGCAGGGAGGGAGAGAGGTGGTGGTGGGGAAGGAGGAGTTGGAGGCCTCCAAGGAAGGGGAAGAGGAAAAGGGAAACTTTAGAGAAGGGGAAAGAACCCACCAAGAATGCAAGGAAGGAGAGTGCTGGGTCAACAGCTTGGACTGGGACAGCCACAAAGGCAGAGATGGAGAAGAGATGCCTTTAAAAAGAAAGTATACGAAGATAAAAAGGGTTTTAATTGCATAACTAGCACAGCTGAATGTTTGGAAAATCATAGCAAGTAAAGTTACTTTGTATGAGAAAAAAAAAAAAAATAGAAACTCTAGAGAAAAACTGAATAAGAAAACTCAAGATGAAAATACAAAGCAAACCCACAAGTGTATCAAGATTTTAAGTACTTGATGAACCATTAATAAAGAAAATGTGCTTGACTTTGACACAAAGAACATCTAAGTTGAACAGATTACCTTTCGTATACTAATATGCAGACTTTAGAATAAAATGCTAAATGTTGGTTTAGTTGGCCATGCCCCCAGTGGTGGCAGAAACAATTTCACCTTTCTTGCTAAAGAACCTTCAAGGCCCTCCATGGTCTCTAAAGAATGAAAGTAACCGTGGTAACCATCCTTTCTTCAGATACTGGTGATGATTATGGGCTGTACTTTTCATTTTATTATTTCCTTGAACTTGTCAGTAAAGTAATAACTACCATATCTGCCATTTTAAAAATCAGAAAATGGAGGCCTTTATAAGGAGTAATTAATTTGCCTGAAGTTGGTGGATTCAAGACCAAATCTCCTGTCTTTCAGACTCCATAGACTGTACTCTGTCATTCAGCACAAGTTTGTTGAAGTAATGATTGACAGCAAACAAGCACTGGAATAAATATTATTCTCATTGCATCTAATAATTTATTCACCTAATAATTTTTCTCTATACAACTTTTAGTACACCTTTGCTAAGATTTTGCCTCTATGATCTAGGTATATATTAGCAAAGAAAGCATACTTGGATACTATGCTTATGAAATGTACTTTACATGGATAAAGTGACAAATTGAAAACACATGAACAAAGGATAAATGGCTAATATTTGATAAAATTATAAAAAGTGAAAGTGGGTAATGGAACCATCCCAGTGAGCAGAGGCAGTAGTGATAATACAGGGCTGGTCTACATGGGATATTCAGAGTAGGCCAAATAATTAGATGATCTAGAAACTGAATCTTGTTCAAAGACATAGTGAAATACAAAGCACAGCCCATAATCATCACCTGAATCTAAAGAAAAGATGGTTACCACAGTTGCTTTCATTCTTTAGGGACCATGGAGGGCCTTGAAAGTCCATTAGCAAGGCAATGGACATCGTTTCAGCCTCCACTGGGGATATGGGCAACTAGACAAGTTAAATCATCCGTGCCAACAGTGGACCAAAGAAGAGTCTTAGTAGCAAGCTATATGATTGGTCTTAATGTTCAAGGAACTGAAGAACAAAGACAGTCTGGCTAGAAAATAATTTGTCAGGACGTAAGTTCTTGATAAAATTGGAGAGAGGGTTAGTGGAGAGAGTACATGGAAATTCTTAGACCAAGGTAGTGCAGGTGGGTCTTATTTGGGCTTTATGGGAAGATTCTATGAAATAGTGACAGAATTTTGATTGATATATATGTTGCTAGGGAATGAATTCAATGAGTTCAGAGGCTGTAGTGGGAAAAACAGAAGAGATGATAAAAGCCTGGACAGGAATGATACCTATAAAATTGGAGAGAAGAGGTACGATCACTTCTCGGCCTTCCAGGTAAGGTCAAGCTGTGAGAAGCGGATATTGCTGAGTACTACAGTGGCCAAAGTGCTTGAGGAAATAGAAATCACAAAAGAGAATCCTGTGTGTGCAGTCTAAAAGCTGAGAGGCTGCTTGCCAGATGGGGAAGACTAAACATATAACATGGACAACCTTGGGCAGAAGCTGAAATCAAAGATATATTTTTGAACATGCTAAGTTTCAGATGCCCATGGAATACTCAAGGGGAGAGGTGGGTGAACCCTTAGCTGCGCACATCTCAAACACAGAGAAGAGTTTTGGCCAGTATACATGAGGTTAGATACTATGTATCATTAAAATGACCTCATTGTGAAAAGATATATTTCCAAGACAATCATATTTTTTCTGAAATCTTTGATGTTATAGCTTTTAAAGTAAATTGTTTCATGGCCTTTTCTTTATTATATAAGTTCTCAACCTGCTTCTATTGCATCAAAACCATTTTGTGTCTGCAGGATGCAAATTAATTAAACAAAAATATATCTCTAAAGCTCACAATGTTAGAGATAAGTGCATTTCTTTCAAAGAAAATCTCTATTCTTGGCATTCAATAGATAAATCTCCATGGACTTGAGGGTAGGAATTAGGGCAGTTTTCCTTTTGAAAGAACTGTGGACTTTGTTCCTCACAGAAAGAGAAAGAAAGCAACTTAGAACTCTTTTTTACTGGGTCATGGATATTTAGGGATAAAAAGGCAATCAAACTTTAAACCACTAAAACAAATGCTCCCTCCAGCAATTTCCCACACATCACCTCACACCAAAGCTAAACCTATAGGTGTTGTGCTTGTGTGGTAACTATCTAGTCTGCTGCCTGGTAACCAAGTCCCTCAATCTTCTTATATCTCTTCTAAGAAAAATAGTTGGGTGGCCTGGCTTGTAGGTCATATCCACGTCCTGGTTAAGACTGTGCATGACCTGCCTGTAGACCTGAAGAGGATGGTTATATCTGATCCTAGGAAAATGACTATTTTTGCTTCAACTTGGCATATACCCATATGGGCAAGACTAAATAGATAAATGTCATAGAATGGCATATTAGACTACCAGTAACTAACAAAATCCTTAAAGTCAAGGTTATTGAAAATAAAAGAAAAAAGGAAGAAGGAATCAACCATTTCTTAGTCATTATAGGAAGGGCTTTTGTGGAACTACCATTTAAGTGAGTAGTCACTGTGTACCAGAGCCAAGGTTGGGCAAGTTATATTCATTATCTAATTTGACCTTCACAATAGAATTAGGCTCTTCATACTTACTAATTTATTTTAGTCTTATGCCATGAAAGAAGCACATGAAGCTCAGAGAAGTTAGGAAATATGTACAAAAGCACAGGGTGGAAACAAATATAGCTCTACTTACTGAATTCGTTTTTTTTTTTTTTTTTTCTGAGAAGTGATATGGTAAAGCAGTTAAAGCTACAGGTTCCAGAAGATTCATATTCTCACAGAGAAATTAATGGGCTGAATCTTCTTGGGTGATTCATCAAATGCACCTGTGTCTCAGGGTCCTATCTTGTAAAATGAGCATGATGCCCTCATCCAACATACAAAGTTGTGAAAACCTACTTCTCATAAATGTCACAGGATACCCCCATGCATACAACAAGTACTTAATACATGCTGTGCTTCCTTTTGAGCTTAAGTTAGCAACCGAGCCACATCCAGAAAAGCCCTCAGTCACCCAAGTTTCAAAACTAGACTTCCCAGCAGTTTGGTAAGATAGCTACCTTTATGCAAGGAAATGGAGGATGAAAATTTTAACACTCTCTAACAGTCAAGATCAAGGTTGTTCTAAGTAACAGAAAAAAGCAAGAGGGAATCAAGCATTCCATAAGCATCAATATATATCAATAATATCGAGGGCGTTTTATTCCTCCTCATAACACATTCTCAGTTTCAGAAGCTAAAAGATGTTAGATGATTACCCTTTTCACATCTCCTACCAGCACATTGATTATCAGGAGATTAGGGCTTCCAGTTACCAGAAATTAATTTCATATTCTCTTGACTTTAGTGATAGTAGAAGGAACTTTGGAAGCACGGGGCTTGTGTTGGCTACCTTTCTCTCATTGCTGAGACAAAAATACTTCACAACTAATATTAAGGAAGGAAAGGTTTATATAGCTCATAGTTTGTGGAAATTTTAGTCCGGAACCAGATAGCTCCAAGGCATGGTGGCAGATGGGACAGGGACAACAGTTCAAGGCAGTAGAAGACAGTGAAAGCAGCAGAAACAAAGAGGAGGTGGAGAACAAGTCACTTTTCCTCCCTTATCCTCTAAGCAGGTTATGCTCACAACATCTTCCTGCCCTCCTCTTGCACAGGATGAGGATGTTTACAAAGCGAGGACTCTGGGCCCCTGCTGAGTTGCTTAAACTTCTAAAATTCCCAATCTGACACAATGTATAAACCACTACTAGACTTCTTTTAGGTCTTCAGTAAGCCTGAATTATGTACCAGCCACTATTACATGAGCTTTATACATTTTCCTCTCTCAGTTTTCAGGATAACACAAAAAAATCTCCTTACCATCACCTGCCATTTAACAAATGGAGAAAAACAGGCAGAGAAGTCACTGCTTGGGGCCACAAGGGCTGGTGAAGAGCAGAGCAATGATTCACACTCAGACAGCCTTGCTCCAGAATCCAGGCTCTTTGCTACTGGGTCATAATGCTTCTCGCGGAGCCAGCTGTTTCTGCTGGATGCTAGCAGGCATCCTAAAGTAAAATGTCCCAAGGACAGCTGTAGGCTTCATCTTCTGACCAGTCTGTCCTCTCTCTCCAGGCTGAAAAGGGAACCCACCCAGCCTATGTGGACACATTAGCTTGCTCTAGATACAGACTCCCAACAACATATTCATAAGTCAGATGCACTTAATAATGTAAACAGTTGCAGGAAATGGAGGTAGCCAAAGACGTGGGAAACCTTAATGAATATTCAAGTAATGGGAACCTAACGTCACCTTCTCCTGAGAGAAGGGACTTAAACAGCTCCGTTTTCTTGCACCTCCTATGTTAATGATACATTCCCAAGGCAAGGGAATAAAACAACCTCTTATTCTACCTCACAGCTAACTGGCAATTGAACAGCACTAAGGGTTAAATTAATTAACATACCTAGCCAACTGAACCACCAGAAAAGCAAGAGCATTAGAATTAAAACCAATTTTAAGTTTTTTTTTTCATTTTTTATCTTAGACTTGTGATATGGTATTATTTTTTTAAATATCAAGAATAGTTAAAAGCAAATAACTATCTTATGATATGCAAAATCTTATATCTAATATTTCAATTTTGACTTCGTTGGTCGTTTGCTAAGTAAGATACATACTATGGATACCATTTAATATTCCAGACTTTCAGGAGCTGGAGAGATAGCTCTGTGGCACAAGTGCCTGGCAAGTGCAAGGCTGTGAGTTGGAACCTCAGTCCCCAGCAAAAAAACCAAACAAATAAATACATAAATAAATATTGCAGACTTCATTAGTATAATAAAAAGCCAAACTTCATTTTACTAAAGAAAAAAAAAAAGAACTTCAACATCAGATTAATTCATATTTTCCCTCTAAGTGCTTAAAATTATCATTATGACAATAATGTATTTTAATATGGAACCTCTCAGTCATAACATTTAATATATCATATAGAGCCCTGCAATTATAACACAGCAAAGTCATTAGATGTGAGATAAAAGCAGATAAACCATCTAAACTAGCATAAAATAGTGCAAAAGGCCTTAGAGGATACGTATGATTTTGGCGATCTTTCACTGAACTAAGTCTAGGGCACTCCTTATAGGGACAGGCATCCTGGAAACTCCAGGCAATATGTTGCATGTACTACCCACTTGGCTGGGTCATTCCCGCCTCACTGAGCATTCGGAAGCACCATATGTCACTTCTATTCTAATGAATATTGAATCACTCTCTTTTAAGTCGATTACAAATGCCTTAAATGCCACTCTCTATCATCTGTTGCACTGTGATAGCTGTCAGTGTTGTCCAACAACTTCCCAGTTTCTACCTTCCAGGAACTCAGTAGTATTGCATGTTTCGGCCATGTGGTTGGTTGAATGAAGCCGTGTGAATCTGGTGAATAGTAAATGTAAGGGCTGTGTGTGTCACTCCCAGGCAGAACACTCAGTTGCCAATTTAAGGTGCTCTAGATGTTTCTTTTCCTCTTGGATGGCAATGGCAGTGTGTGAAATGGTAACTCGGCTATCAGCTGGGACTCTCTGGACCCAGAATGGTATGTGGTGTGAGCAAGAAATACATACGATGTCACAAAACTTAGTTCCATGGGGATTGTCAGTTACTGCACTAGGATCCAGCCAGTGGTGGCTGTCCCTATGGTTTGGTTTGAGTAAAGAGATTTATTTACCTGGATCCAAGGAGGAACTCATTAACCCAGTTCCTCAGCAGTGCATTCAAAAGTATTCTGACTACATGTTGCAAATACTTCCATACTGCTCATTTTGTTTACAGACAATTCTCACCCTAGAACAATGGTAATAACTATTACTTATTGACTAGTTACATGTGTTAGGCACTTAGCAGAGTGCTTCCCTATATTACTGTATTTGGTGAACTAAATGTCTTTACAAAGTAGGATTATTATGATACTACTTCATCAGAGAAGAAAGTAATGTTAAGCAACCTTATCAAAATTACACAGCTTGTCAATTAAAGAAATTTCATTAGAACTTAGGCTGGTTAAATAAAAAGTGCATGCTCGTTAACACGAGGATGTACTTCCTCCCTGCATAATGTGGAAGAAAATCTGTTCTCATATCGGTGGCTGAATAAATACCATTCTTTGGCAGATGGTGTTACAAAGCAGTACTGTATTATAAATACTTATATATATCATGATTGCTAATCCATTAAGGCACTAATCTTTCACATGCAAAAGAAACAGGGCAACTTGTGTTTGATTTATCTATCTTATTCCAACCCACTGAAATGTCAGAGTAGATTATCCATTTCCTACTGGAAAAATATATGACCCATAAGGAAATGTGCTACTCACATTCATTAGTAAACATGCTGTCTTCCCTCAAAGTGTACTCCACAAACCATCCACCAAGATCTTTAAAAACTGTCCAGCTAGAAGAAATTCTCTAAAATGTTTCTGTCCAACACTTGTGGTGGCTTCTTATTACTTTTCACAGTTCTAAATATCCTAGGAAGGGTTAAGAAACACCTTGCTGACAATGTGCTCCTTGCCAAAATAATCATCTCTTTTGCACATTTGACTCTTAAAATTCAAATATTCCATACAAGCTCTTTGGGCACATTCCCAAGATTTCCTTCAGTCAGACTTCACCATGGAAAACAAAATTGGTTCAGCTAAAGTCTGAAGCCAGAACATTTTAAGCTTCACAGACCTTCAAAGTAGTGACCTTCTTCTCACCTCCTCTGCCTCTGTGCTCCATTAAGGAAAATACCGGAAGAAGTTTCCAGTCAGAGAAGCCAGATTGCATACCAATTCAATTTCGAGAGGAAGAACTGAGTGAAACATTGGAGCAGGTATTTATGTGTTACTCTTACCTCAAATGAGCTTTGAAAAGTTCTATAAATATTTGAATGCCTTTTGTATTGTCATAAAACTTCTGGGGGCTTTACAGTCTTTTATTAAAAGAATCAGTAGCCTTACATCTACCATCTTTTCATTACCACAGTTCTCTAAGAACACATAGATCACAGCCCTATTCCAAGAACACTACTTGCCTACCCAGACGCAAAGATTTTCAGTGAAGTCCTTGCTCTTTGTCCCCTTGTCTCAGTTTTGGCACCATGTCCCTCTCAAGACCAGAATTGTCTTATGTTTGATACTTCCTAAGTTCTAGTAGTCCTTTGTGTCTCTTGCAAACTCACACTTATTTCCCTTCTTTGGTCCAAAGCATTATGAAATAGGAGGACAACTTATTCAGTCTTTTCTCCCAGTCATTCCCTTTCCTGAACTATGCTGGCTTTCCCCAGGGCGCAGTGCTGTAGGGGTCAGTAAGCCATCTTAGATTGCAACTCAGTTGCATTCTGTAGTTCATATTATTCCAGTTTACTTCAGACTAACTTGATATCAAAAGTTCCCTTTGCCCTACAATGCAATGAAACATCTTTCTTCTTTCAGTCCCCACAACCTCCATCGTTTACCTCCTTCATGTTGCTTCTGAGCTTCTAATTATAGTTTTGAGTCTAAAATGAATATTTTGCATCTCCCCAGTATTGTATGTTCAAAAATGACTAAAAGGATTATAGCACAATAAAATAAAGCCCCAACAAATTCTTGGATTAGGAAATAGGGACCCTAAAAATATTTGCAATGTATAGTAAAGTCAAGGCTTGCAGATTGATATATTTTTCACCAGTGTCTAGAGTCATCTTGATTCTTTTCTCTTATGAGCCATATCCACCCCATCAGTGTATTCTACTGAATCTACCTTCAAGATACATAAAGGATCTAACCATCTTTTGCAACTAATCTGGTTGTTGTCACCATCACCTCTTCTCTGGAATGCTGTAAAAACTTCCAACCATAGCTCCCTGCCTGTATGTTTCCCTGAAGCATCTTCTCAGTCAAGCAGCTGGTGTCATCCCTCAAAAATATTAGTCAAATCAAGTCATTTTTTAAATTTATGTATTAGGTACAGATCTCACTACAGCTCGGACTCATGTGATCCTCCTGTTTTCAGCCTCCCCAGATCTGGGATTATAGGCAAGTGCCACCATGCCCAGACTCATTGGAGGCTTAGCCTACCCTGAGGGCAAGGTCAGTGGGGCAGGGGATTGAACCCTTCCCAAAGCAGGCACTTAGTCTGCTGAGCTATTTCATCAGCCTTAGATCCAGTCATCTTCCAAAAGGGCCCACAACTCTGTGAAGCTTCCTACTTCCATTTTTATAACAGGTGATGGGATTCTCCATAATCCACTCCCTTAACAACTAAACTATCTTGACCTCCCTCTTCTTCACTTCTGCAGCCATTCTGAACTCATTGCTGTTTGCAGACATGCCCCTCTACAGTGTCTCTGCTCCTGCTGCTCCTACTGAAATATACCCAGATCACCCAAATCCTTCAAGCCTTCGCTGAGTCGGTCCTACCTGCCCACCATGTATAACATTACAATCCACCGCCCTGCCCTGGCAAGTGTTCTAAGCCTTTTAACTTGCTCTGCTCTCTCTTCTTAGTCCTTCCAGCATGCGTCTGCTATTCCTTATCCATTTCCCTCATCCAGAACGGATGCTTTATAACGGCACATTTCTCTACAAATATGTGTTCAAAGACAATGAATAGTTGATGTAACTAAGTGTTTATATTCAGTTCTGAGTTATATAAATGATGAAACTCAATGTGTTAAGAAATTTAGACCTCAAAATCCTAGTAAAATAAATCCCACCAAACAGATCTGGAATCAAAAGTGCTAAAAAAAAGTGCTAAGTTTTGGTCTCACTGCACTTGACTTAGCCAATGGTGTTTGGTACCCACAAAGGTAGATGCGTTAAAATATTCTGAGGATTAGATAGTCTAACAATAATCTGGAATTTCTGAGTATAGATGTTTTCTTGAAAAGTTGGATAAAAATAAGTGGGCATGAGTATTTATATATTCCATAAAAGCCAGAACTTTACCTTTTTTTTTTTTTATTCATATGCCCAGAAGTTAGAAAATTAGGATTTTCAGGTAGGGGATTAAGCTTAATGGTGTAGCCTCTGCCTGGAAGGTGTGGAGTCATGAGTTCAATTCCTAGTAGCCTCTCCAGCCCCCCACAAAAAACTCTAAAAACAACAACAAATAAACAAACAAACTTGCTTTAGAGGGGCTGGGGAGATAGGTTGTGAGTTCAAACCCCAGTCCCGCAAAAAAAAAAAAAAAAAAAAAAAAAAAAAAAAAAAAAAAAAAAAAAAAAAAAAAAAAAAAAAAAAAAAAAAAAAAAAAAAAATTAGGATTTTCAATGAGTATTTATTCAATGAAAGAATAAAGGAAATAGAGCCTTATATTCTCAGAAATACATAAACCAGTAAAATATAATTTTATTGTTCATACAAAAAAGTCTTATTATCTAGATAGTGCTATGATTCTGAATTTTAACGAGTTCCATTTTAGAAGTTAATTTTTATTATAAAATAATTTTTGCAATTCTATTAGCAGAGTAAAATATCCCAGAAAAACATCAGATCTTTCAAAAATATTGTCTTTGTTTTTTTTGGAGGGTCATAGATATTTTTACATCTTAAGGATTATTGTTTTTTCTATTTCAAAAACATTACTTTCAGTTTTTATTTGTATGAGACTATACTTTTAAAAATTGCACATCAACTGGATTTTGTTTCCCCTGTTTCTGTTCACTAGTTACTGTTGTGGATTTCATATAATAACAATAATAATGCATGTCTGCTGTGGTGTATAGACATTTTCCCATTTATTGCTTTTTCCATAGGCCCCTTTTTAGCTTTTTAGGTTGTGTGCATTAGTTTTGTGATGATTATTTCCTCATATCTTTGTAATTATTCAGATGCATTTAATACACAAGGTGAAAAGAACTAATTACTACTGAAAATATGAAATGATGTCAGTTTTACAGTTTCATTATAAATTTTAATATAGCCCTTTTATATGTACTCATTAAATATATGAGTGATATTCTTTCTCTCTGTGGAGCTCTTTACTCGATAGCCAAGAACACAATTCTGTTCTCCTTTCTACTCAGGGTGGAATTGGCCATTGTCTATGAAATTTGTTAGGAGAGTCTTAATCCATTGTGAGTGGGAAAACATTCTTTCCACATTGGAGCTTCATTAATTTTGCTTAGTCAAGTAACAACCCAACTTAAGTAAATGAAAAATATGAAACATATCATTTCTTTCAAGGACATGAAACTAGGCCAGAGATGTCTTGTAAACTTCTAAGAAAACTTACTTTAATAATATACACAAGTGGATTACAATTATTAAACCAATTCTTTGCCTATAAAGGGTATTTCTTTTGGATTGGAGCATGCTTATTTTTAGGAATAATTTAAACATTTCCTGTGTAACCATAATTAAGCCAATAATGTGTTCAAGAATCTTTTCTAACAATAGCACAAAGATAAACCTCAATTTAGCTGTCCCCTTTCTATGCAACTACATATTCCAAATTAATGAGAAGCAAATTGAAAATATTACCATTGTTAGGTTTCTAAGACCAAAGGTCCATAAAATGAAAAAACATGGTCTCAGATGATGAAATGTAGATTATCAAGGATAAGAAAGTTCCTGCTGAGCAATATACCAGGAATATTGATATTACTTATATCTACATCAAGCTTTATGCATAAATAATATTTCACTTATTTAAAAAAAAATAAGTAAAACAGGGCTGGAGAGATAGCTCAGCAGTTTACGTGTCTGCCTGGAACACGCAAGGACCTGGGTTTGATCTCTGTTACTGCATGCCGTGCTGGCTACTGAAACTGGGCATGGTGGCACATGCCTAGGCAGGAGGATTACTGCAAGTCTGAGTTGCATAGCAGGACCCTGTACCAAATGAATGAATGAATGAATGAATGAATAAATAAATAAACAAGAAGGATTAAACAAAAATCATTTTAAAAAATAAGTAAATCAGAGTTGGACATGGTGGCACATGCCTATAGTCCCTGAGCTAAAGAGACTGAAGCAGAGGAATCTTTGTGAATTTGAGGCCAGCCTGGGCTACAAAGTGCTTTAAAGACCAGCCTGAACTGCCCAGTGAGATCCTATCTAAAAAGAAAGAAAGAATAAAATAAAATAAAATAAAATAAATCAGAATTATTCTAATTAGGTTTCTACACAACAGTTTGAATTGCACAAAAAGTCAAGGAATTATAACAGTGAGTTACAAATTTAATAGCCTTCTTTGAATTATATTTTCTCTGAAAGTCGCACACCTTAAAATTGTGTGAAAAGGTTCAAAAATTAACTTGAGGAAAGGAACTATTTTCGTAAGATGTCAAAGGATTAAGGAGTTGCCAGTTTATAAAAAGAGCTCTTTTGTCATTAAAGAAATCCAAAGATATGACACAACTTTAATGATAACAACCATTTTGTCTCCTGTGAAACAAGACATGCAGGTAACATTCAAGTGGCCTCTTGGTCAGGTGTCTGACTGCCCATTCAGTCGTGGCATTGATTGCATAGCCAAAGTCACAGAATAAGGTTCAGAAAGTTCTGGCAATCCTCCTGGGCAACTCAGAAAACCAAAGCATCCCCAATCCCTGCTTCTTACAAAGAAGAAGTTTATTGGTTTCCTCCATCCACTCCTTGATAGCCTGCTTACCAAAAAGAAGACAGATACTTCAATGTTTTCAGTTCTCATTCGTGTGAATAAAGGGCTTCCTCCCTCAGTTTTCCGCTGGGATTCATCAAAAATGGATATTCCTAGCCTGGTCTCACAACTATTATGTTGGGATCTTTGAAAGGAGGACTTCTTACCTGTATTTGAATAAAGATGTCAGAAGTTTTTAAATGGAAAAAATAAAATTTCATAATAAAATAATAGGAGAATAACAATAGTTAATACATTATGTATTCAGCTCTTTTTTTTTATGTGGAACCGGGGTTCAAACTCACAACCTTGCATTTGCCATGCAGGCACTTGTGCCATGGAGCTATCTACCCAGCCCCAATACATTGTGTATTGTGATCTCCAAAGTAGTTGCTCAGAGTATAAGATAGGGACATAAAAAATTCTCCGAATGTTAACAGCACAAATCTTTGTTTTCAGTGAATTAAGAGAAACTAATAGTATAATCAACTTATATTTTTCCTTTTCCTTCCTTCCTTTCCCCCCTCACTAACCTCTCTAGTAAAAATATGACACCACAATGAAATACATGCACTCATCAGTTTATAATAGCTAAATCTTGGAAACAACTCAAGTACACCTATGGCCCAAAGAATGCTTACGAAATATTTTTTTTAATACAATAAAGTCCTATTCAGGCATATATAAGGATAAACTTGAGACATTGATAGGTAAATGCACTTTAAGAGCATATACTAAAATTGAGTGTATGGGTGAGTTCCGAGGGCTAACCGATGTCAAATGTGTGACATGGGCTCTATCGTATGTGAAGCACTTGCAAATGCTAGGTATTTTGAAGGGAGGGTGTCATGTGAAATTCTCTGGCAGAAGGGCTATTTATAAATATAGACCATTTACGTTAATATTGGCAAGTGGAATATGAAATCTGTACAGAGTGCTTCATAAAAGCAACACCTTGAAATTCTGATTCTGATGAAAATGAAACAGTCTCATTCTGTCCCGGGGCCCTTTCTCTTGTAACTAGAAAACACTAACACATGGGGCCAGGAAGATAGCTCAGCAAAATAAACACTTGCCTGGCAAGTGCAAGGCCCAGAGTTCAATCCCTGGTACCACAAAAAAGAAAAAGAAAGAAAGAAAGAAAAAGAAAACACTGACACAGGCAACAAAAACACAGAAAAAAATCTGAGGTGAAAAGAGCACTGTGCACCACCTGCCCGCCTTGGGCCTTGAGGAATAACATTGCTGTGGATTTCCTGAGGTTTGTTGTTGCCCCTTACATGTCATAAACAGGACACTGCCGAAGCCTCTAGACAGACAGACAAGATCAGTGTCAAGAAAAGCCTATTCCTCTCCTTTAGGAGGCTAGGAAAGAGGTTTTCTGCCTGAATCGTGAATTTGGCATTATCAGCGCAATCACCAATTGGAGAAATCTCTATTCCCACTGCTAGTGGTTCCAGTGGGCGGAAGCTAGCAGTTGATTTCCTATCCCACCCTGAAGAAGTAGAAAGCAAGTTGATTTTCCAGCCCCATGAGTAAGCAGGGCCAAAGAGGAACACAGTTTTCATTCCGTGTCTAAAGAAAGTAGATATTACTCTGATTACCTCACCAGGAGAGTGTCCTGGAAATCGGAAAGAAAGTTTTCCTACCTGGCAGTAGGAAGACAACATGCTAGTGTGCGATAGAGCTGTTCATCCCAATGCTTCTCCTCTGGTGTCCTCTCCTCCGCCACTTACCTACTGTCGGGAGGTCAGTAGAGAAATGAGCTCCCTAAAGCAACAAGAGGGTGTGAACCAACACTCTGATTCTTCCCTGTTGCTGTCAGTGCAGTACAGCAGAAAACAGGTTGCATTCCCACTGGGAGACAAGTAGATGATACAAGCTGGTGTCTCATTTTCCAGAGAAAGATGTTGCTAGGGTTGAGGACAAAGGCACATGTTTGCTACTTTCATAATGACAAAGTGTGAGCCAATTCCATTTTTGATATCCTGGGTGGGGAGTCTAATGGGAAGGATAGTAATAACATACCCAGCCACTTAGTCTTTGTACTTTGCCTCAGTAGAGGGATTTCCTGATTTACAAAAGGAATAGGGAGGGCTGGCCAAATAGCTCAGTGGATTAAAACACCTACAAACAGGCACAGGGGCTGGGCGTGTGATCCCTGGGCCTGCCATGGTGGCCCCATCATCCCCAAGGCATGCTGAGCCCCGGCAATTGAGGCTGGGCATGATAGTGCACACGTGTAATCCCAGCTCTTGGGAGGCTGTAAACACGTGAATCCCTAGTCGTGAAACCCTGAACACCCTGTAGACCCTGCCCTAAATTATAAAAGAAATAGGAACAAGGAATGAAAAAGAACAACAGCAGAGGAGTGTGGAGTGGAGGAGAAAATTGAGAAGTAGGAAGAGAAATATAACATGAAGATGAGGAAAAGTCAAGAATGAGGACAAGGAGGCTAAAGAGACAGCCTGGCAGTCTAAGCACCTGCCTAGCAAGCACAAGGATCCAGATTTAATCCCCAATAGCACATGCTACCAAAACCAGGTGTGGTGGTTCACACCAGTAATCCCAGTGCTAGGGAAGCTGAGACAAGAGGATCACTGTGAGTCCAACCTGCACAGCAAGACCCTGTACCAAATAAATAAACAAAGATTTAAAAAAAAGAATGGTGTCAAGAACAGGAGAAGAAAAACTGAAGGAGGAGGGAAAGCAGTTAAAGAGGGAGAAAGAGAAAAGAGAAAGAAGAGAGGTAAGAGGAGGGGAGGAAGGGGAAGATTAAATTAGATCCAGAGTCTCTTAATATCTAAATTTCCCTGGTACAATTAAAAATCGCTCATCATGTTAATAACCAGGTAAATCACAAGTTGAATAAGAAATGATAATCAATAGATGTCAGTGACAAGAAAAATCAAATATTGGAATTATCTGACAGGAACGTTTAAAAAGCTGTCATAAGAATGTCTTATAAAAGTTATGATTTAGATATAAAATACCCCCCAAGGTCTCAAGTACTAAAAGTTAGGTGAGATTTTCAGAAGGTGACTGGGTCCTGGGATCACCAACCACATCACTGGATTAAGTGCTGAGCTCCCAGCAACTGGCCTATTAGAAGATGGGGCCTAATTGGGAGCGGGCCTAACTGAGGCGTGTTTTGGAAGGCTAGATCCTTCTTAGGTTCTTTTTCTTTCTCCCTGCTTCCTGGTTGCTCTGAGGTGAGCAATTTCTTCTGGCCATTGTGTTTCTGCCTTTGAGTGAGCCAACCAAGGACTGAAACTTCAGAAACTAACCTAAAACAAACCTTTCTTCTTTTCAATTGTTTATTTCACAGCAACAGAAAGCTATACTTACGAGTATTATTGAAACAAAAGAAAAAATAGAAAATTTTAACAGAATATAGAAATTATTAAATGAATGAAAGAGCAATGTAACTTATAATTTCGAAACATGGTAACCAACAAAAATCACTTACTGATGACTCAAGAAGAGTGGAGGTGACAGAAGATAGAGTCAGAAAATTCAAGGATAAGCCCAATTTAGTAACCTAACAGAGAGAAAATATGCTCAAAAAAGAAGTTGAAAGATTCTCATGACTAAGATAAAACCAGAAAAGTCATCATTTCTATTATTGGAGTATTACAATGAGAAATGACCAAGAGCGAGACTAAAAAACTATTTGAATAAATAATTGTTGAACATCCTAAATTTGTTAAATTAAATGTAAAGTGTGAACTGATAGGAATCTTAATATAAATAAAGGACAAAAATATTGGAGAGTTATACCTAAATTGAGAGTTCTTAGGCTTGATTCCAAATGCATGAAAAGCAAGATCCCTGAAAAGAAAGTATGGATTCTATTTCATCAAATTTAAAAAAATATTTCTGAATACCATATTAAGAATATGGAAAATTAAACTATGTATTTGGAGCAAACATTTGAAAACCATATATCTGACGAAGGACTAGTATGAATATACACAAAGAACTCTTAAAACTCTATATCAAAAATCAAATGACTAAGTTAGAAAATAAGAAGAAAGCAGACATTTTGTAGAAGAGACCATATAGGCAGCCAATAAGCACATGTTTAATATTATTGGATATTAGGGAGTTGTAAATGAAAACCACAATCAGCTATAAAAATACACACACCAAGTGACTAAAATAATGAATAACGATCTCACCAAAGCAGGTGATCATGCAGAGAAATTAGATCACTCATACATTGCTGGTGGGAATGCATAATGTTACATGTTCTTATTTTTTGGGAAAAAGAATGTAGCAGTTCCTTCCAAAATTGTATATGTATTTGTCCTATAGTACAGCAACTATAATACTGGACATTTATCCTAGGCAAATAAAAATGTATCAGAAGAAAAGAAGAGAAAAAATAAACAGAAATCTTTTCATGGATTTTCATTGAAGTCTTATTTGTAATAACAAAAGCTGGAAACAGTTCAATATATTTCACTAGAGGAACAGTTAACTAAATATCTTCAATATATTCCATGTGTCATCACTCATATCTCAAGGAAATTATGCTGACTAGGAAAAAAAATCAAGATAAAGCAATTATAGACTATAGGATCCCCTTCATATAGCATTCTCAAAATGACTAAGATTATACAGAGTATAAAACTAATGGTTATCAAGAATGAGAAAAGTCAGGAGAAAGGGAAGTATCTGGATTTCTGAAAGGGTACTAGCAAGGATTTTGTGATAAACTGTTGTATACACTCATCAAGGAGTGTCTCCACAAGCATCTACTATGTGATACTATTGCATAGTACCAAATATACACATGTACAAATTATAGATAAGATCAAGGCCAATTTCCTGTATGTGGTTTTTGCATTATAGTGACGGGAGGTTTGATGACTGAAGCAAAGAGAATTGTCTCCTATAATCTCATGTGAGTCGCCAGTTATTATAAAATAATAAGATTTTTAAAGTTATGAAAACAATAGAAACAAATATAGTTTGTTACATTTTGTGAATGCTTTTCTTGTTGTGTTACAAATCACTTCATATCTAGAAATGCATTTCAAGAAATGGAAGACAGTGATATTTTCCTCCCAATGGAGGATAAGAAATGTTTCCCTATCCTAAATAGTTAAAAGTTGCAATTGAGGAATGAAGTTAAATGCCTTACATGAACTGGAAGGCTCATTAATGGGTTCATACAGATTTATATAATGGGTTCATACAGTAACCCCAGACTAGAGAGTTTCACATTTAAAGATATTTGTATTTTAAAAGGGTGAACCCATGTGACAACATAAAACTATCAAATATGTCCTCCTTCACCTTATTGGCCATCCTCTCCTGCAAATTAGGATTAGGTTGGCTGGTGGGGAACAAATCCAGGTCCTTTATAGAAAATAGTTTCTGAAATCTGGCCTGTAAATGTGGATGCTGCTGGAATCTAGGAGAGCTGAACTGTTGCAACCCATTTTTCAACACATAGCTACACAGCAGAGGTTTTACAGTATATCATTTGATGAAAAGAAATTTGAACAACTTAAGTACAGAACCCAGGACATATGCAGAAAGAATATTGAGAACATAAAGAAAAAGCTCCATTTAAGAATCAGGAAATCAGGTTTTATTTTTACTATTTACTTTCAAGTTTTCAGGTGAATCTGGATGAGATGAAAGGCCATATGTCAAAGCTTGTCAGCAAGGTAAAATAGAAGATGAAAGCAGTATTATTATCATTTTATTATTATTATTAACCTTTTTTTTTAAATTTTGTACTAGGTCTCACTATGAACATTGAAGTGGTAGTGATCCTCCTGTTTTCAGCTTCCCCGGAAGGCTCCTCCACAGCTGTACTCAGTGGCTAGCTCAGCACACCTGGGAGTGGGGCCAATGCCACCTGTGGTGTGAGGGATCAAACCCTGGCCCCTGCATTTGCCTAAGCAAGTGCTTAGTCCACTCAGATATCTCACTAGCCCTGAAGGCAGTATCTTGAAATGCACTATGTAGTACCTAAACCACCAGCTCTCTGTGGGCATTAAAATTAAAATTAAACAGAATTAAAATACATCTCTTCCACTGGTGAACCTCTGGTATATGTGCCACAGAAGCCATGCACAGTGCTCTTTGCTGGCCTAACAGTCAAGTCTATCAGTTGATTTTCTAAGCTAATACATCAGGGCAAGTGTATTGTACATTGGCCCTTTGTGAAAAATAAGTGCGTTTAGGGATGCAGGCTGGGCACATGGTCTATAAAAGGTTCACCATCACTGGACAGTCACATGCGGGCAGTGGGTATCAGACTGGAGTGCACGGAAGCCAACTGCATCATTTCAAATCAATGTGGGTTTCAGTCTCTATAGCTTAGGAAAATACTTCACAGTTCTGACACATATTTTTAATTTATAAAGGATAGAATTTCCAGATGATGGTTCCAAAGACTTATGGCCACTTAGAAGAAGAAGCAGAGTTGAAAGGACTCCAACATCAGATGTCAAATAATTCTCCTACACCGGAATCTTTCTGGTTATCTCATTTATGTGGAATGCTTTTTTATTGCAAGTAACTTTTATTTTTCTCATTCTTTTTGTAGGTTAAAAGAAATATCAATGTTTCATGACTTTGAGTCCTTAAATTTTGGTTGTTTGCTGCTGAGTTTCAGTGTGACAATGTATCGATATCTTTAATCAAGAAACATTTGTGCCAAAATTAATTCCCATGTTCCAGATGCTCTCGCCATAGATAGTTTGTCTTTTTCCTTACTGTAGATGTTATATCTCTATTTTCATTGAGCAAAGTTGATAAGTATCTTCTTTTTTAGAAAGAATACAAAATGGTAAAAGAAAAAATATTAAGAACAATAAAGAATTCCATTAAGCAAAATAATAGGAATTTGACAATGGTTATCATGTTATATAATATTATCTTCAAATTAGTTGTTCAGATTGCCAGATATAAACATGCAAAATTGAGGGAAAAAAGAAGAACCTCTGGCATGTGTGCCACAGAAGCTGTGCACAAAGAAAATCCTGCAACCTGGCTAATATGACCTGTTATTACACCTAATTAAATCATTTTATACCATAATTCTAATAATGTTGGCTCAGAGTAGCCAATCACCCTACTTTTAATTGTTTCTAGTGACAAATTCATTAACCTTGTTGATGTTGGTTAATCATATTGATCCAAATGTGGAACTTCCAGGGCTGGCGTTATAGCTCAGTGGACTAAAGCGCCTGTTTAGGCAGAGCGCAGCAGTTGAGGTTCAATCCCTGGCATGCCACGATGGCCCCTCTCCCAGGGCATGCTGAGACTGCAATTGAGACTGGGCATGTTCAGCACTTGGCAGGCTGAGCACAGGAGGATTGTGACTAGTCCAATCCACATATTGAGACCCTGTCCTAATTATAGAAAAAAAGAATAAAACAAATGTGGAGCTACCTTCATCTCTTCCTATTTCACGTGACAATAATGAAGACCAAACATATACACTTAATAAATGCTTACATCAACCACGCCCAGCCAACAAGCATCAGCGTTTGGGTCTAGTCATCCCTAAGTTGGTCCATTCATACTTCTTTGTCCACAGAGACATCTAGGAACCTCTACCTCATTGAGTCTCTTATATTACACTTCATCTTTTCCAGAAAATTAAAAGCAGACATTGAGCTGGGCGTGGTGGCACACGCCTGTAATCCCAGCACTTGGGAGGCTGAGGCAGGAGGATTGGTGCGAGTTCGAGACCAGCCCAGGCTACAAAAGTGAGCTCAAGGCCAGCCTCAACTGCATAACAAGACCCTGTCTCAAAAAAGACAGAAAAAAAAAAAAAAAAAAAAAAA
>PVJA010011597.1:0-54310 GCA_004027025.1 Myocastor coypus | reverse complement strand
AGGTGTGCACCACCAGATCCAGTAGGTGTGCACCACCAGATCCAGTAGGTGTGCACCACCAGATCCAGTAGGTGAGCATTACCACCGCGCTGGAGCCCAGACACACGATAACGGAACAAACAGCAAGCCCAGAAGTAGCTTTGAGAGCCAATGGCATTGTTAAAATCCATAGTGGAAACCAGCGAGGAGAAAATGAGGTATCTCGTAGACGTCCTTGAAACAAGCGTGTAAGAATTCTGAAGTTTAAAACAATGTGAGAACTGCATTATGCACCAAAACGTTCCCTAGGACCAATGATTAAAACTTTAGATGTAAAAATTTATAAAGGAATTGAGAACAACAATAAATCTCTATTCTTGAAATACGCTCTTTCTAAACACAGAGATAAAAGCAAAAACATTCCCAGGGAAAGACTATAGGTTGACTAGAATATTTATCATTTTATCTGTATGCCAAGAAACCACTTAACCGCCTCAAAAGGCAAAAGACAAACCCGGAAAGGAATCTGAATCATGCCAGAAGGGTGCTGCGCAAGCAGCAGGCTAGCCATCTTAATAAGAAAATAAACACCTGGCCGATAAACACCGTCACCGGCAAGTAGAACGAGACATCAGGTTCTCCCACTTGAAAGGCTGACAGGCCTCACAGAACTAGGGCACCCAGCGTCAGCCGGCACCCACGGAGCCGAGCACGCCCACGCGGGTGCCTGGAAGTGGGGGGGCGGCGTTCTGAGTGACGGCATCACCCCGCCTTGGGCACACGGCTGGGGACAGGTGCAGAGACACTCCCAGGGTTCACAGCTCAAAGCGCTGCTGCTGCACCTCTTACGCTCCTCAGCAAGGAGCGTGAGTCCTTCCATCCTGATCTCATCCTGGGCAGTTAGGGACCCAGGAGATTCTTCTGCTCTCAGTTAACTTTAGTCTTTTCTTGGTAAACTACCAAGACCTATAACGCTCACAGTACACACATTTGGTCTCAAAATGAAACAGAGCTTTTGAGTGATGAACCACACAAGAAAACCTTGCATGCATCCAAAGGAAAGTACAAGAGAAAAACGCCTTGCACTGGTGAGGTCGGCAGGACTGCATACCACGGGTGTACCCAGGGGACTGGGCCAAGGCATGCACATCTATGTGTTCAGGAGTGGGATGGAATTATGGGAGGTCTGACTCTTCCTTTTGGTGGCTTTTCATAGTCCCCAGTGTATCTTCAGTGTGTGCTATCTCCTTTAAGATGAGAAAAGAAAAGTAGAACAAGGTCTGCAGGCACATCGAGGTGGCGCAGGGCGTGTCCAGCACATGCAACGCCCACAGCACCTAAATAAGTAAGGAGATAAGGGTGAAAAGGCCAGGAGATTAAACTTTATGCTTTCAAGATGTCAGAGAAAAAGCGTCCCTCACAGGTCTGCTGTGTAGGACTGCAGCAGCGTCTCGCTGGTCCACTTCTGAGCCTCTTCCCTTGCGCTGGTCCTGCTTTTACTAGCCTGGTCCTTTGGGTATAACCAGATACAGACAGTTGGCACAGGAAGCCCAAGGATTGGGGAAACTGTTGGGGTACCACACTGAGTTCTGGCCTACAGCCGGGCAGGAGTGAGTGACCATCACCATGCCCAGTGTACTGTCCAATGGAGAGAGCCGGCAGCTGTGGAGCCATAGGTCTGGGGGGAGGGGTGCGACCTGGCATAGGAGCCCACATCCCAGAAGCAGCTCCTCCAAGGAACAGCGAAAACAGAGGAGAAAGGCTGGCAACCCAGCACACGGCCTGGAGTGGACACTTGGGCTGTTGATGACTTCTGCGCTAGCTTTTCAGTCTGGTCAAACTGTCAGCAAATCAATTCTACGATCCTACTGAAAGGGGAAAAAAAGTTAAGTTTGTGAATCCCAACTGAATCCATCTAAGACCAACGTATTTGCTGAGTCCTGAGTGCGACGAAGTATAATATGCAGTTAGGCAATGATTTGGACTTTCCAGTTAATTTTAATGCTTCCTATTTTAGGTTTATTTCTTCCAAGTAATTTCAGGAAAACTGACAAGCTCAGCATTGCTAAAGTGCCCAGAGACAGATTCTGGGCTTAAAACTTAGACTGCAAATACGAAGAGGCTAATAAAAACCAGGACACCGTAAAGGACGAGTCAGTGTGAGGAAGCCACTGCCGACGTATGCCGATTTGCAGGACTCTCACACTCACACGTCTGCTTTGTCACCTGGCACTCAGATTGTATCACCTGTATTGAAATTCCCATTGCAACTCCACAAGGCGCCAAGGCTGCAGGTGGCCAGCCTCTTCCTCCTCTTCCCTCCTCTTTCTCATTCCTTTAGTGGCTCCAGGGAAGAGAGCGGCCTCCCTTCCCACCACAGCTCACTGCAGGGTGACCCAGTTCACTGAAGGGGTAACACGTAGAAAACCGCCTCTGACACAGCGGCAGCCCCGCCTGGCCATGTGCACAGAAAGCCCTCCCGTGGGTTCTCCTGCGAGCACAAGGCTTACAGCTACAGCCACCACGTGCCAGGCACTTGCTCCTTGTACACACGTCTGTCACAGGCTCTCTGGGCTGACAGGTTCTTCGTGCAGCAGAGAAACAGGCAGGAGAGAGGCTTTATTTTCTTTGAGGACATGGGAGAGAATATGGGGAACGATTAGGCCTTGTGTTTCTCTCGATTGGACAAAGGGAGGCTGAGGCTTTTATGGCCTTTTGCCAGCGGTGGAGTCTGGAGGAGCTGTTTAGATACACTGAGGGAGCTGATTGGGGGTCTGTCCTGAGGTGGCAGGAAGGGTGAGAGGAAACTATGTCCTGGGCTGAGTTGAAGAAGGGGAGGGGGTTGGTCTTGGGAGCATAGGCCTTTGATTTAGGGTCATCGGCCATATTTGGTGACCACCCTAACGATTTTAGCAATTTACACTAGGGCCAGAACCTATAATGCATATGACATAGCCTGGTGCCCAAGGCCGAGGGCTCAGAAGAGGGGGCCCCTGGGAGACGGACTGAGTGCACGCCACAGTGGAGAGAAGACACAGCTTCCCCTCTGCACTGAGGAGGGTCCAGTGAGAGGACTGCTGAGTCCCCAGAGATGCACGCTGAGAACTCTGTCGAGCTGGCCCAGGAGGTGGTGAGGCCTGCCAGCAAGCCCGGCTGTGGGCCTCTCACAGCAGCAGAACAATGCCGGCTTGAACCTAGGTCTTCTGTGAGGCTGTCAGAACTGACTCAGAGTTGGCAAGGTCAGAGAGTGAGCAGGCAAGCGGGGTTCAAGCTCCCCCAAACCTGGAGATGGGACAGTGAGCTGAAGCCCCCTCCAGGCTGTGCTCTTTGGTCAGACCAGCAACTGTGTAGACCTCAACTCACCCAACCCCCTGAACTCGGGCTGTTTTCTTCAGGTTTCTTAGTCTCCAGTTCCTGACTTTTCTATAAAAAAAAACAAAGTGCTGCCCGCCGAGGCTCCTTGGGCACGGCTGGTAAGTGTTTCTGCTGGCACCCTGCAGATTGCTGAAGGCTCTGTGACTGCAGACAGTGAAGTCCTTATTTGGAAAAGTAAGACAGAAAACCATCACCAGTGGGCAAAATACCACAGAGACAATGTGGAAAATTATACTGAGCGGCTTTGGCTGGGGGAAAGAACAGCAGCAAAAGACAGCAAGTGGCTGCAGGCACCAGGGGATAAGAGGGGAGGCAAAGGCCTTGGGGTGAGGACCTGGGGGCCAGCCTCAGGGCCCAAGGCTAAGGGCCCCAGGGAAGGTGACAGATCCGGTCCACCATGCCCTCTCACACCACTTCCTCCCTGGCAAACCGTGACTTGGCAAAGACAACAGGTCACAACCTGAGAACACACCAGGCTGGAGGATTCCTTTAACCCTAAGCACCCAGGAGTTCTGAGCCGGGCAACCCCTAAGCACCCCACCATGCGTCTGACGCACATCACACAAACTCAGCTGAGGGTATAAAGTAGAACTGTAAGTGATGACTACCAAGCGAGGAGAAATATTAGCAGGTGTGGCCGCTACAGAAGCATAACGGCCACCGGTGAAAAGCAAAGTCCCTAAACAGCCAGAGCCCTAACTGCAGCAGCACACCGATGTGCAGGCACTCAACACCTCCACGAAGGCCACCAAATGATAGCCTGGGTCAGAAGCCCCTAGCAGGGGACCAGTAAGGGGCCCCGCACAGCAATAAAATTTGAAAAACTCTCTAACAATGCAGGTCACCTGCCTGTCAGACAGGAAGATCAGGTTGTTGTCCTACTGTTGGTCTCCTGGAAGGAAACACAACAACACCAGGAGGGGCAAATTATTTCCTACTGTGAAAGGGAGTTGGGGAGAGAGCTTCGTGGTGCAAGTACCTGCCTGGCAAGTGCAAGGTCGTGAGTTTGAACCCCAGTCCCGCAAACAAAGTGAAGTGCTTTAAAAACAAAATAGCTATCAATCACACAATATATTAAAACATCCCTTTTTCAGAGAAAGAAATATTACTCATTTTCAACACCCATGTAATATAAAAATATTTGTCCTAACTTTCAAACATAAAGTTACATATGAAAAATTTCTGCATTCCCTCTGATACTATTTTTTGATAATCTACACTCATACCCTAGGATGTTCTAATTTGACTCTGGGCATTGTTTTAAATGGTAGAATGGACAGCCATGACTATAAAATTTTATGTGTACCTTTGTCCAAAATCAGCAAATGTCAACTTTAGCTTTGCGCATTTCAGCATCCATAAATTAGCTAAAAGAATAAAAAAAAGGCTGAGCTCTCGGTAACAAAATATGCAGTGACTTGGGGAAAGTGAATGACTTGATTTATTTTCATTTAAATAGATGGATGAATACCCAGGTGAAAATGGAATACAGAAAATTGCTAACACACCATGGAGGTGATAGGTATATGGGTGTTCACTGAAAGGTTTAACATTCAGGCTTGAAAAACCTTCATGTATATCTTTTTTTTTTTTTTTTTTTTTTTTTTTTTTTTTTTTTTTTTTTTTTTTTTGTAGGACTGGGGTTTGAACTCATGAGCTTGCACTTGCCAGGCAGGCACTTGTGCCATGGAGCTATCTCCCCGGCCCCGAAAAACCTTCATAGTGAAGTGAGGGAAAGAGAATGTTAGGCACCTAAGCTTCTAGTTGCTGAAAACAGTTAACATAATAATGAATAGTGTTAAAAATTAGAATTATAAAAACCTTTAAGGATATGAAAAATATTTCATGAAATGACAATCTTTTAAATGCAGGATAAAAATCATATGCTTAATAGAATCTCAATAGAATCTCAACAGGATTCAATATTTTTGGCCTGGAAGCATCTGGAAACTGACTTACCAAAATGCTAACGAGTCTTAAACAGTCTTAAACAGTGGGTAGAGGTGTGATAGGCATTATTTTGACAAACATTTTTTGTATTTTCCAAAATTAGTAGATGCTGCGTTATGCATGTACAATAGGGTCACCCTGATAAACCTACCACAAAGTGAAAGAGAGCCCTAGGTCAAAAGTCCCTCTACTACATCCAAGCTAAGCAATATGAGAGGCCGCAGAGCACCAGTCGTTTCCAGCACAGCTGTGGAGTGGCCAGAGATCGGGAATCCAAACAATCACCCCTAAGCCCGGGCCAAGACCAGGATTCACAACTCCAAGTACAGCTCCTGCTGAGTGCGCATCTGTTTTGCACCACTGGAAAGCTGAACAATCGTACATCGAGCCATCCTTAAAGTCAGGGGACATCTATATTGTTCTTTCAAATAGGAGACTATGTTAATTTCCAACCGCCTGGCACCTCGTGGAACCTTGGCTCTGCCAGGGACAATACTGCTGGCTCCAAGCCAGACAACACACCCAGGAAGTGAAACTGAGACCAACCCAGGCTGGGACAGCTCTGCACTGCAGGAGTCTCTGTCTTTACACAGGGGACAGGTGGGGTTGATGCCCCCCCACCTCCCCAGGCAAGCAAGTGGGACCAGGCCGCTGACCGAGGGCTCTGTGCCTGCCCAGACTTCCTGACTTACTGACCTGCATCTGTCTAAGAGCACTGGTACTGAGCCACGGCCCAGCTCCATCCCTCACCTGCCAGACTGCTGAGACATGGCCAATTGCCCCTGGCTGGCGTCACGCACGCAAGGCTGCTCGGAGCCCTCAGGTAACTGGTGAGCAACTCTGACGCCCGCATGGTGGCCACACAGGTACCCTCCAAGTGCCTACAGGGTGCTCTCTGGTGATTGAAGGGCCCAGGTATATCAAATACCCAAGGTTCATTGCTCTCCTGGAACTAAAGCTTTCTTTTTGCTTTCTACCGGGCTCTGACAACCAGAGACTTGTGGGTGACTGAATCGGGCAAGGGCAGGCAGCAGCGGGGCTGCAGGGGAAGGGCAGAACACCACCCACTCACAATGCAGACAGACGGAAAGCCCAGAGGCAGCGGAGACGCGCTACTGCTGCAGAGGGGCCCGCTGGACTGGCCTTCCACACTGGGGCTGTTGGTGAAAGTGTTTGCAGCGAAGACGACCGAGGACCGAGGACTAGAACCAAGTCAGCCAAGAGCAAGCCGGCTGAGGCAGAGCAGAGGTAGGGGCCCCCTGGCGGGCACCTGCTTAACCATGAGCACCTGCTGGCCCTAGGCCCTGTCCTGCTGAGGCCCATGATGGAAGAGGAAGAGCAGGCAAACAACCTTAATTTGAGGCGACAGAGATCAGATTCAGCAGTGTGGTTTTCTGTCTCCTTGGGGGAACACACAGGTTAACATGCCAGATGCTTAAATGTGGGCGGTCACACTACTGCAGTCTTAGCTTTACCACACAGGATATTACAGACATTAAACTCAAGATGAGGGGCAAGGAAGGTGTTTTCTTTAACAGCTAAGGCAGGGAGCTATTTGGCAAGAGGGGTGTAATGGAGACTGACCTCACCGGCTTGCCCTCAGCCATAACCCCAGGTCTTTTTATTTCTGGATAAGGTCTGATCAAATTGCTGTACTGCACAGGCTAGGCTGGAACCTGCAATCCTCCTGCCTCAGCTCCCTGCCTCAGCCTCCTGGTGAGCTAAAAGAATGAATGGCACTGCCACCAGCTTAGGGATGCCAGGAGCTCTAAGGGTACTAAAGGACAGAGCCCTCTGGGCAGGCTTCCAGCAGCCCAGGGGGCTGAACCTTGGCTGCTGCAGGGACAGGGAAGTCTGGTGGCAGTGGCCTTATGGGGCACTGTCTGCGCCTGCCTACCTGCTCTGCACTCCCCTTACTCCAGTCTTTTGTGTTCTGGGTAACACCAGATCCACACACAGCCTCCACAAAATTCTGGGCCTGCAAAGGCTGGGTGGTGCTGGGTCCCCTCTGTCGGCTCTAAGGACCTGAATGGCCGGGTGGGATGCCGGAGAATGGCAGTGTGCCCTTGAGACCCCGAAGGGAACCTGGGTGTAGCGGGCTACCCGAGCTGCCAGGGCTTAGAGGGGGGGTGAGGGTGAGGGGTGCCAGAAGCCACCCACCCACCGGTAGCGAGGCTGCCGTGGGTCTAGTGAGCTTGCGTCCTTCCAGTCCTGCCCCAGAGCCCTCCCCTGCTAGGCCGACAGCTCTGTCCTGGGCCCCTCTACAATTCCACAGGCGTTGTCCTGGAAGCATGCACAACCCCACCCCGCCCTCCTGTCCCTGAGGCTGGGCAGTGTGCAGCTTGGACACCAGAAGGACAAGAGGTCTGCAGCACTTCCCCGCCTTGGCACTGCATGGGTGGCCCCTTTGCCCCAGTGTGCTCTGCAGGGCGCAGACACTGCCAGCCCTGGAATGTGCTGGGGAGAAGCCTTTGCTCTGCCATCACTGCCTGTCCTGGGGAGGTGAGAGCCCAGCACTGTACCAGGGCCTCCCCATTTCTCCTCCCCCTGTGCCCCAGCCCCACGGTCACCACCATATGCGCAGCCCACAGGCCTGCTAAAGGCACGGACAGAGAGAACAAAGTGACCGGAGCAAAAGCCTCTGTGACTGACCTGCGGAGGTCACCCCATCCTGCGCCTCCCGGCCTGGGCTGCCTCAGTGCTCCTGTGGGCCGCCCACTCCTCACTACACTCCAGGGATGGCACCTTGGGTGGCTGTGGGTTCTGTGTGCCAAACCACTGGGCTCCTGAAAGGCTCTGTGGAGCGTTGTCTGAAAACCTGACAATTCCTCTGGATGTGGGGGTGCTTGCTTGTCATCGCAGCGCTCGGGAGGCAGAGGCAGCAGGATCCTTGGGACGACGCCAGCCTGGCCTACAAAGTGAGCTCAAGGCCAGGCTGAGCTGCATAGGGAGACCATGCCTCAAAACGAACAAAAAGAAAAAGAAAGACTAAAAATTCAGTCTATTCAGCACTGATGATAAATTGTATTCTAAAACTGGTCAGAGGCCCTCTTGGTGCTGTTTTCTAGGGTGCAAGTGGATATGAGGAAGCTGTGCGGGGAAACATGTGGTGGCTGAGGCAGAGCCCCTGCGGGCAGGCTCAGCCAGCCCCACTGCACACAACCATGGCTCGTGTCCACACGCAGGTGCATCGCCGCGCCCGGGCCTTGGGTGAGCACCCAAGCACACCAGGCCTTGAAAGATTAAGTTGAAGAACTGGGCATGGTGGCGCACGCCTATAATCCCAGCACTTGGGAGGCTGAGGCAGGAGGATCCATGCGAGTTCGAGACCAGCCTGGACTACAAAAGTGAGCTCAAGGCCAGACTGGACTGTATAGCAAGACCCTGTCTCAAAATGATTAAGTTGAAGAGTTTTCCTTAAAAAGTGATAATCACAAAGAAGCAAACTTTTGCCTCCCAAGCAATGATGCCTCTTTTCTTGAGTAAGTTTTCAAGTGCTAATCACTCTTCATTTTTTTTTCCAGTAGGGAAAAAGAAATACCACTAGTCATTTCAACTTACTCCTGTCTCTAGGAGAAAAACCAATGTTTAAAAGAAAGGCTTTGTCACTCTCTGTGGGAAACTGCGTCTGAAGTTGTTCAGCGGTACAGTTCCTGTGTATCCTTTCCTTTCCACAGGAGAGGAGCCCCGCAGCATGGAGCCCTAACCTCACCTCACAGGTCCGACCCAGTACTACTCAGTGCTGGTTACTAATTCACAGGAGAAGTTTCCAGCGAGCAACAACCAAACTGTCTCCCACCACAGTCATCTCCGACAACTTCTGTCCTCATAGGGAAATAAGGCCGGAGCTCTCACAGTGCAATGAAGGATGCGGCAGCCCACAGTAGACACGGTTCCACACGCAGTTCAGGGGAGAGAGGACGAGACAGGCACTTGCGAGGGCCCGGCTGTCCAAGGCAGGGTGCTCTGTGACTGACAGGAGTTTTCCTCAATGTACAGAAACAAAATTCACGTGGAGGATGAGCGATGCTGGCCAAGTGGAGGAGGATAAATAAAAGTACCCAACTGAGGAAAGGAAAGGAGGCAGAGAGACGGGAAAGCTCTCTCACCTAACGCCAGCCTGAAGACAATGCTCCCCTGGCCCTGTGCCTTTCTTGGATGTTTTCTTCCACTTCCGTCACTTCTAGCCCACTGCGAAGTTTGGGGTTTCGCTTCTGTTCTCTTCTACGCAACTGAAAAGCAGACAAGAGCGGCTTGGCAGCTCCTGTCAGGCCCTCCCTCCCTCGGGCAGACACAGGACAGATGTCTGGTGAGGCTGAGGGCGAAGTTATCCACAGCGCTGGTTGTAGGGTAACCGCAGGGGCGCTGGGTGCCGAAACATAAAGGTAAAGCCAAGGGATCGAGAAGAGAAAGGCGTGACAGGAAAAAGAGAAGGACTGCGCAGGTACCAAACACAACCCCGCCTGGAGAGGCAAGAGGCCTCTGCGGTGACACTCGAGACGTCCTCCAAGCTCCAAGATGGGACGGGACTGGGTTGCCTCCTCCTCAGGGGTCTCCTGCAGACCCTCTTGCCTCCTGCCTGCTCCTACACCTTGGCTATCATCACTGCTGTTCCTATCTCCGTCCCTCTGGGGATACCCTGTCCTCAAGGGCAGAAGCCACAAGGTCCTCACCCCATGTCTGGACTGGCCAATCACAGGCCTCATCTTCTTCATCTGCCTCCACCCAAGCACGGGTGGTTCTGCCCCTGCCGGCGGCTTCCTCAGTGGTCCTGGAGGCAGGAAAGCCACTGTGTCGTCTCCGTGGAGTTAGTGATGCTGATACTCCTTCCCGGGTGCATACATGGTGACCTGAGCTCTGCAGTGTCCACAGGCAGATGGGCAAGGGCACCTTGAGGCCAGAGCACACAAGGCCCAGAGTCTTGTGTTATCAAGACTCAAAGAGATGCACACTGAGGGTCATAGCGCGTCATCCTGAGGCTGAAGGGCCCAAGGGCCGAGCAACAAACAGCTAAAGCGGCTGTCACCACACAGAAAGGAAAGAAATCCCAATACCCAGCTTCACCCTGAAAATACAACTCCAGGTGAAACGAAGCGGACAGAACTGGGGCGCATGTGGCCAATTCCACCTCTGCGAGATGCCTGGGGTTCACAGATTAACAGATGGTGAGTACAACCGAGGTACCAGGCCAGCCAGGTCGGGGGTGGTAGGGAAGATGGGTGTGGCGTAGTCCTTGGAAAGATGCTGACAGCTGCCCTGCCCTGAGAATGACACAAAGGGTCACAAGGTGATCTGTGTAGCACCTGGCCTGCTGCAATGGACTGCTAGCTGCACACCCACTGCACGGTCTATTTTAGGTTCTTACTACAAGCACCCTACAGGACTGCTGCACAAAGACCGCCACAGCTTCTGCTCGGGTGTCACTCTGTGGCTCGTGATTTATTTCACCTTCCAAGTGTGCCATGCTATACATTCTCTTCTCTCTCCTTTTATGGCCACGAAACTGACATTAGCAAGCACTGTTTTCCACGTGTAAAATACACATTTCAGCCGACTCCGATTGTTTATGCACATTTTGAAGGCAGCTCTTAAACAGAGACGAAAGCTTTACACACAGTTTTCACCAGCAACCCTAATTTTTTAAAACAACAATGCACGGGTTCACGTTCTGCGTTCTAACACCTTTGGAGGTTGTTTCTACTCTGTCAACATCTGAAGTCAGGCTATTTTGATCAACTATTAGATGTAAGGTTTCGATTTCTCAACCCTTAATTTATGCCTGAAAAATTTTTCTAAAACTCATCAGAAAATACTAGTTCATGGGATTTTTTTTTGTTAAAGATAGTCTTCTGCTACGCAGTTGAGGCCCTGAATTCACGAGGCAGCCCAGGCTGGCCTTGAGTGCACAGCAGTCCCACCGCCTCATCCTCCTGAGTGCTGGGAGCACAGGCACGCGCCACCATGCCAGCGCGGTTCACAGAATCATTAACTTTTAAGACTTACAGGAAATGCAAGTTTTGCATTCACAGGAGGACCTCCCGCAAGGTCTTGCAGGTATTTCCTTACACACACAAATGCCCACAATTCACTGCTTCATGTGGAAATAAGGGAAGAAAGAAAGAAAAGGAGAAAGTAAGACAGTACCACCACGCGAAAGAAAGCAGGGTGGTGAGAGAGGAGAAGCCCCGGGCAGGGGCCACCCCAGACACAGACCAGAGAGCTGCCTCCCAAGCTGCCGTCCTGGGGGGCACAGAACGCGTGTGGACTTGATGACACCAGCGGGGACATCACTGAGGACAGGGGCTGTGGGAGGGGCAGGGACATCCTTCCCGTGCCTGACAGCTGGTCGGCGTAGCCAGGCCCTCTCCTCCTGACCCCATCCACATGGCGGCAGGCAAAGACCAAGGCTCTGGGCTGCAGGTAGAAGTGCAAAGCCGTGGCGCCCAATAAGGGACAGCCAAGGAATCCCGAGGTGGCACTGATACTTCGGGGACTCACAGGGGCACCAATGGGCTCACTAAACAAAGTCAATTCCCAAGAGAAGAAAGGATGCTAGGTTCTCAACAGGGAACCCTCGGCTACTTCCCAGCGTGGCACCAGGTGCCAAGGCCACACAGCTGACCCTCCAGAACTCAAGGCCTGAGGTCCCCTGTGGGTCCCTCAAATCCTAAGCTGTCACCTTCCTTACATTCTCAGGCTCCAGGGTATTGCAGACCCCACCCCAGTGGTTTTAGGGCAATGGGCAGAAACAGTCTTTCATAGTGCCAGTGGTCATTCACGGCCACTGCGCTTCTCTCCAGTAATGTGTGCTGATCACACGCTTCTCTGCAAAGCCACCAGTGAGGACAGCTCGCCGTGGACAAGGGCCTCATTGTAGTGTCTCCTGAGTACCGCTCTTCCTAGGAAGCCTGTTGGCATTGCCTGGGACAATGAGAGGCCCCGCAAGCCCTGCTGGGAGCTCTCAGAGTGGCCTGGGAGGGAGCTGGTACAGAGGACCAAGGCTGGAGAGCAGGGGCAAGCGTGCGGATTCCTGACCGAGCGGGAGAAACCAGAGGGACTTCACAACCCCCAAGAGCCAGGGTTCCCGCCCGGTCTTCTGGACTTTGCCGACTCGGCTCAGCTGGTCACGAGCAAAACACCAGCTCGGCCCAAGAAGGGATGAGAGGTCTGCGCTCCAGGGCTGGGCCTGAAAAGGCCTCATGGTTTCTGCTGCTCGGGTAGAATGAGCTTCCAGTGCAAACACCACGCGACAACGCTGTCCTGTTTGTCTCTGCTAATCACAAACACCTGGAGTGCAAAGGTCCAGCTCCCTGTAGTCCCCTGGCCCTGAGAGACAGGCAGCAGCCATGAAGAGCTCCCAGGGAAACTTCAGTGGCTCAGGGGACAGTGGTGGCTGTGTGCGCAACAGCAGACCCTCAGGGTTGCATCAGGCCTGACGAGCTCAGCTGGAACTCCAAAGCTGAAACACCACACCTCTCCTCAAAGAGATTAAATGCCCTGGAATGTCATCCTCTGTCTTCTGCGGCCCCAGATGCAGATGCAAAAACCCCCAGACCAGGGGCCCTGCTCACTCGCATCTCTACAAGAAGAGAGCACCATCTGAGATCATCTTCTAGGAGATGTGGGGTCAGCCGTGGCTGGCTGAGTGGCACCGTCCCCAAGGCGCAGGAGGGCTGCCAGCTGTTCCCTGCCCATGGTGCCCCACAGCCCTCCCAAGAGCAGAATGCCCTGCCTGCTCCCGTTATCCATGTATTAAAGCAGCCAGGTCAGCCTTGAAAACCCCACTAAACCAAATCCATAGTTCTAAATCAGTTTAAGGACAAACAATGAGGTCAAAAGAGCCTGTACACTTTATTATCGTTACCAACAATAAAAGACAATGATTGTCCTCAACACATACTAAAAACCTGCTGCTTTTAAAGAACCATGAGAAGGGGCCGGCAGGATGGCTCAGCGGTCTAAAGCGCCTGCTTAGGAAAGCTTAGGCGGCTGCAGGGACTACGGTTCACACCACATGTTGCGCCAGCCCTGCCCTCAGGGCAGGTTGAGCCGGCCATAAAAATAAATACATAAACAAACAGAAGTTCTGAAACAAGAAAAATAAAATAAAATTAAAAAATTCCTAAAGAACCATGAGACAATCAGATCATCTCATCAGGAGACACTATTCCTCAAGCACAGTCCGAGATGCAAAAGACTGTTTCCTGCGCTGTGCTTGCAAACTGGCCTCTGCATTCGCTGCGCATGTGCTCCTGCAGTCAACCCAGAGCAGATGGACAGACAGGGCACTCCTGTTCCCACCCTGGGCTCCAGGCCAGCTCCTTGCTTCTGACTGAGCTCAGTGGGCAGCAGGGACTTGGCCTGGACTCAGGTTTCCTGCAGCCCGGCCTTCTTGGCCTCCCCATCTGAGCTGCATCTTCTATAGAGTGCACCTCAGGAGCCTCCACAAAGGAAGTGCCCTGCTTCAGGGAACTGCCGTCGCCAGCCGGAGTTCCTGGTGGCCAGAACATAGCCCTCTGGTTCCCACAGGGGCTGTTCCTTGACCCACATCCCAGGGCAGGAGGGACTCACCCCAGTGCCTGGGAACTAAGACTCACACCTGGAGAAGTGAAAAATTATGTGCTAGAAAAAGAGCTGACTACTGAGAGGACTTTGATGTCCTAGTCTCCCAGAAGATGTGGACCCACGACAGGAACATGGTGGTGGCTGTGGGATTTCCCAGAGGGAGAACTGCGTAGCCTGGAGCACCCTTACCTGAAATGCCTGGACTCAAAGTACAGCAGCTGTCAGACAGTTCTCAACTTTGGATTATGTGCGCACTCCAAATGTGTGACCTTAGGGGTGGCATCAACCCTACGCACAAAATCTGTCTCATGTAGCATCATGCAGAGTCTGGAGATCACTTTATACAATGGGTCTAGTAGTCCTGTACGGGAATCCAAGTTCCATGGCATAGAATTTTCCACCCATGGCTACAAAAGTTTCAGATTCTGGAGGCTTTGGCTTCTCAGACCGGGGATGCTCAAGCCATATTGCTGAGCCCCAGGTAGTCTTTCAGAGAAGCCACTGCAATTTGTCACATCCTAGGTGGAATCACCAGGATCCAGGCTGATCATTTCCTGGCATTGGAGCTCATGTCAGCAGCCCTCAGGGACTCTTCCGTGGGGCTCTCTGGCTCCCCACTGCTGACACTGCTCCCCTCTGATGACACTGGGGGTCAGGCACCTCCCTCACTCCTTAAGTGTTCGATAGATGCCCATGGCCAACAGAAGGGGATGCACGCCCAGCTGGCTCCTTGAAAAGGGCCTTGAGGAAACCCGGCCCACTGCACACACCTCTCAAGGTTCACCGTACACAGCTCCTTTGGGGACTCCAGTGCATTTCCTTTATTTAAAGGGGGACCTGTGACCATATTCCAGATGCTTAAAGTGGCAGCACTCAGAACAAGGGAGGTCTTCACAGACAGGGAGGGCTGGGCTGCAAGACAAGTCACCTTGAGACAATCTGCCCTCTTGATTTTGATGTATTAACTCCTAGCTTTTCTCCAGTGGGAATAGGCTAGGGCCTCAAGTTCCATTGGCCCAGGAAGGGTAAGACCCTACCAGAGATGCCAACTGCAGGTGCCCACCACAGGTACTCGCCTCCTAGGATAGGGCCCTGCCCATGTCTCACATGGTGGCGCCCATGCTGGACGCCAACCTAGGAATCAAATGAGGAGGATCCCGAGTGTTGTATTACCGCTCCGTGAGCAAGTCCTGCTCCATGCTGGGCTGTGTTCTCTCAAAGAGGGGAGGCACTGTCTCTGACAAGTGGTTCAGACTAAAAATAGTCACCACTGCTCACAAAATAGGTCAAGTTATCCTGGGGGCCCCTGAGAGATGGCCTGGAACTTTCAGGAGCTGCACTGGCTCAGGGAGGTTTTTGGTCAGGGACAAGATCAGTCCCTGGACAGGAGGATGGAAGAGGCCCGTGTCCTGGGTGTGGTTCTGGCAGAAGGACCGGCCACTGCTTCTAAACAGTGGTAAGTGCTGCAAGACCAGGCTGCCTCATGTTGCAGGGGACGGGGACAGGGACTGTCAGTATGCTCCTCACAGATGTGGTTGGGTGCTAAGATCGGCATACAGCACAGCCCCACCTGGATCCAGGGTCAGCCAGCCTGAGTCCCGCCTGCCTGCGTCTCCCTAAAGCTTGAAGTGAGTCCCACAGTGGCCCTAACATGGCTGTCCCTGGATTTTGGAGTAAGAGAGAGAAGACCCCGGCACAAGACCCCCAGGGGACCTGCGGCATCAGCAAGTGTGTGGCCAGAGCTTCTGAAAGGCTCGGGGGAATCCAGGGCCAGGTAGCCCCTAACCAAAGGAAGACCCAGTGCTTGCAGCCAGGGATCTGGGAAGCTAGAGGAGAGCTGAGGGGTGCCCTTCCCTCCTAGGACACTTTCCCCCCACAAAGCCAGGCCTCCACCCTGCCCCCCAGGACCCATGCACCCGTGGTCAGACAGTGGCCAGGCAGTGGAGAAGGGCAGGGGAAGGCAACACCAGGCGTCTGGCAGACTAGAAATGCATGCTCTATATCACAGCTCTGGCTACAACTACTTCGAAGATATACAACGTAAGAACCACTGTTAATTTCCTATCATCTTTGAGATTCTGCCTCATCTTCATACTTATTTTTTATTCTTTAAAATAAAAATAAAATATAAAATCATACAAATTTTGAAACATATAAGTTGTTGTTCTTTTCTTTTGCTCTGAGAGAGGGTCTTGTTGTGTAGTCCAGGTTGGCCCTGCATTCAGGGCCAACCTTCTGCCTTGGCCTCCAGGGTGCTGGGGTTACAGGCACAGGTGTGCACCATCACGCCTGGCCAGCCATGACTGACTGAAGTCTTGAGATGCTGTGGTCCCCTTTCTCTGACACGGCCAAGGCTTCCTGGAGCTGCCCCGCTCTGCTGCCCGGATTTCCTACCCTACAAACCCTGGTGGGGTCAAGACCAATGACCTCCTTCTGCACACCCCATGCAGCCCCTGCAGAATACCACACACACTCCGGCTTCATTTCACAGATGCTTCCTTCAGAGCAGAGGAAAGACCATGGAAGGGTAGAGAAACCCACGAGCCTAAGTGTGCGGGAAAAGCACTAGGGTTTTTTTTTTTTTTTTTTTTTAAATAGCTCAAGCTAATTAACATATTTAAAATTTTAAGTACAAATAAATCTTATGCTGGGAAGTGGCTCTGCAAGGAGTAGTCCTGAGCTGTAAGGCCCTCTCAGACTCTGTCCGGTCCTGTCCTAATTTTTGTACTTTGGTATCAGCAGCAAACTGGTTCTGCGGGTCTCTCGCACTTCCACATGACCTAACAGCAGGGCACACACAGGCACAGAGCAGCTAGGACTGTTCCTTATGATGTCCCCAGGGGCCACGCCGAGAGACAGGCCACTGTGCCCTGTGCAGCGGGCCCAGACCTGCTTACCACAACAGGGGTGCTGTGGTGGCCTGCCTGACATCCTAGCACTTTGGAGGTCGGGACAAGAGAAGGGCAAGTCGAGCCCAGCCTGGATAAGTTAGTGACTCGGTGAGAACCTATTTCAAAGGCAAAAAACAAGGCAGGAGCTATGGGTATGGCTAAGGATGAAGGCCCTGGCTTTAATCCCAGCATCAAAGGAAGGTGGTGAGATGGCTACAAGATGGGCAGCCAGCTGGGCCAGGTGTCATGACTGCTGGCCATGGGGACCACTGCCCTTTGTCCTTGACCCATGAGTCTAGGGCCTGGAGGACAGCTGACCAGCCTGTGAGGAGGATCAAGTCAAACCCTAGACTGGAAATACCTTCATTTCAACTAATGGTTGCTCCTCACCTTATTAAAGACAAAGACATCACAGTTGAGTTCACTGAATTAAAGAGCCCTGCCGGGGGCACTAGAGCCACGGCAACCACCGTGCTGGGCTGGGCTCCTGGCTGGCTGGCTGGCTGTGTGCACAGGTGGGGACATGTCTGTGCCACAGGTGCCTGGCTTATCTGTCAACAGTAGCGCCCAAGTCCATGCTAAAGTCAGCATAGGACTGGGACTCTGGGACTCAGTTTCCCTCTCCCTCAGCTGGGCAGGCAGCGCATAGGATGGCGCTGCCATGAGGACGGAGCTGCCTGCTGGGCTCTCCTGGTGCTGTGCCGCTCCCAGCGCACTCCCAGGGCTCTAGGCCTCCTCATCCCTCCTGCTTGGAGACCATAGGCTGTGCGGTTTCTGCGTCTGGGTTTTTGGGCCAGCGTCTGAGCTAACAGGCATGCACTGCCATGCCCACCGGGCTGTGTTTTTGTTTATTTATTTGATGCCAGGAATTGAACCCACAACCTCACACTTTCCAGGCAAGCACTGTGTCACTGAGCTATATCCCCAGTCCACCAAGTTTTTAGAAGAAACTTTGTCCACGGGGAGCCTGCACCAAAAACAGCAGCTCCCTGGCCTCACAGCCAGACCACTCGGGGGACGATGCTTCTCAGTCCCATTCTACTGGGATTAACAGCTGGACAGCAGCAAGTAAGACCTTGGCAGAAAACTCCCACACGCGCGAGCCTGCGGGCACCGTGCTCTCCTCTCCCAGGCCCGCCAGCTGGCCGGCTGTGCCTCCCCTAGTGAGCATGCCTCCTGTCTGCCCCCAGCCTTCTCTAAACCTCTCTCCAGACATGACAAACGCACCAGCTGCTAAAGAGAGCTACGCACTTTCCCCAAGTTTTTGCTGTTGTTAAAACTTACCTTGATAACGGTCAGCTCTTTCTGTTCTTAGGCAGTCAGTATGTAGAAGCGTACGTTTTAAAAGAAGAGACAAGGTTTACAGACCCTACAACACACGGATGGGCTCGCCGCCACAGCAGCTCCTTCACAAGGAGCTACTCAGTGTCCCTGCCAACACGGGCCAAGGCCAGCTCCACTCACACTTGGACCACCACCCCGCCAGGCCTCCTTTTCCAGGCAGCTCTCCCTGTCCCAGAGCCCCAGCCCTTCCCACTAAGCCCTTGCCTCCCGGCCCTTCTGGCCACACCCAGCTTTCCTCCAGCTGGCTTGGGGAATGACTTTTCAGAAGAGAATGACGCACTCACTCTGCTCCTGCTCAGAGCGACTGTGACCCAATACATCTTCATAATGGCACACAAGGGGACACTGAGGTTCTTTTTGCTAGTTCCAGGAATCAAACCTAGGACCTATGCACACTAAGCAAGCACTCCACCTTGGAGCTGCAGTCTAGCCCAAGATTACTTTTTTTTTTTTTCAGAACTGGGGATTGAACTCAGGCCCTTACACTTGCCAGGCAAGTGCTTACTCTCTTGAGCTATCTCTCCAGCCCCCAAGATTACTTTTAATTCCCTAACAGTAGCCAATGTTGTTTATTGGCACCCCATTCCCCTGCCTGTCCAGCTGGTCTTCCCTGGGCCCAGCTAGTCTCCCTGGGGTCCAGTTGGTCTCCCCTGGGCCTAGCTGGTCTCCCCGGGGCCCAGTTGGTCTCCCCTGGGCCTAGCTGGTCTCCCCGGGGCCCAGTTGGTCTCCCCTGGGCCTAGCTGGTCTCCCTGGGGGTCCAGTTGGTCTCCCCTGGGCCTAGCTGGTCTCCCCGGGGGTCCAGTTGGTCTCCCCTAGGCCTAGCTGGTCTCCCCTGGGGCTAGCTGGTCTGCATTGGACCAGGAAAACTCAGGTCTTGAGTCACCTCCTGCTTCTCCAGCTGCAGAGGGTCCGAGGCTAAAGCCAGGAAGGAAAAGCACCCCTGGGGTGTGGATGTATGGGAAATGGGTGTCCAATACAGCCTCCCAGAGAGAAGTGAGGCACAGAGCCCGCGTATCCAACAGCACGAGCCACTCCAGAAGGATTCACACTGAAGACCCTAGCTTCAGGGCCCACCCCAGAGTAGCCTTGGCTGTAGCAGGGACAGACTGTGGGGTTGCGCTCCTGGATGGTTGCTAGAAGAGGTGAGTTTAATGTGGGTGCACACAAAGCTTAACAGCAGGGGTGCAGTGCATATTGGTCAGGAACCTGCTTGGGTCCCAACATCCCAGGACCCCCGGAAACCCATGCAGAAAACCATTCCCTTCCTTGTGGGTGGCATCCAGACAGCAACACAGATCGTGGCACCTGCAGTCACTCGTCCCTTCCTCGCCTACTCTGGGTCTCCCCTGATCACACAGGCTAGTCCCCACCATCTCTGCCTTCCCTTGGGTGTTTTGTTTTGTTCTGTTTGCCTATACAGGGCACAGCCACCACACCCAGCCACTCCCCACTGCAAAGGCTGGCACCTTGTCTGTGTCCCCAGGGCTGCCACACTGGCCTGATGGCTCCAACACTCCTCAGTCCCCTGTAGAAAGGGACCACTGCACATGGTAGAACAACAGCCCAGGGATGGAAGCTACGCTGGCCAGTGGAGAGCGCCACCTCTCCCTGCTGCCAGACAAGCTTAGCAAGTGCCAGCCTCCTCCCGGGCATCTGAGGCTAACAGGGTCTCTGTTTAGAACAGAGCTAAAAGGAGAGTGGAGACGGCCCTGGGGGTGGGGAGAGCACTGTGCACCGGGGCTAAGGACACTGCGCTGGCCCTGGCACCAGCAGCTGCTCCAAAAAAGTAAGTCTCAGGTGCCGTGGGGACCCAAAGCGGTGACACTGTGACCACAGAGACCAGACCGAGGATTGTAGCTGCCCATGTGGCCTACCCAGATGCAGGCAGGGGGGCCAGCACAACCGTTGCTGGAGCCCGCAGAGGGTGCTCCCTGGCTTGTACCCTGCCCTCAGGGCTCACTTCTGTTTCGGAGGCCAGTCTGTGACCTGCTGTCATGGTAGAAAAGCCGGGCAGAGCCAGCACCCACATCACCCAGTGGGGTCCAGAGCACAGGAGGAGCGAGGTGTCAGCGGACATGGAGGACCGGCCTAGCTGGTCACAGCAGCCTAGGACATGGTGCCCTGTGTGACTCGTACATACACAGTAGCCAAAGAAAAAGTGAACACCGTTCAAGCTGATGCCAGTTCATGGGCCGGGTGTCACACAAGCACCCCGCAGCGCAGGACACAGCACAGGGTGACCACCCCCAGTGTTCCCTGCAGAGGCTTCCAGTAGACACCAGAGTGGGGCAACAAGCAGTGCGGTAGAGACGCCCCTGATAGCCCAGGCCCTCCCGGGAAGAGGACGGAGTGTGCATGCGTGGTGGGCATCCTGTTTACGCAAGGGCCAGTGTGAGGGTGAGACCCAGAAGGGGGCGAGGGTGGGACCCGGAGGGGGCTTCTCCAGATCCTCCACATCAACCCCAGGCTATCAAGCTGAGAATGACGTCAAGGAGCTCCCTGGCAAGGGTGCAAACACCCAGTGTCCTCAGAGAAGGGAAGCAGGGGTTATGCAAATGGAGGTTTGAAAATACCCAGGACACCCAAAGCCTCTTTGCGAAAGCAGCTTTTCAGCAGAACGCATCGCTATGCCACAGAAGGGAATGCGACCTGGCAGTAACAGTAACGAAGGGAGGCGGAGTTCCAGAGAAAGAGGCAGAGACACAGCTGAGGACAGGAGCTGGCCAGCGCTCAGTGGGACAAGCTTGACATCTGGCAACCCTGTGCGGGACTCAGCTCACCGGTCACTTCCCAGGCTGGACATCAAGCCACCAGGCTCTGTCTCCCTTGCTCTAAAGGAGGACTATAAAAATTCCCACCCACAAAGACCAGTAGCGAGGCAGCCCACTGCTCGTTGCCGGCCTCAGTTTCCCAGCTCTGCCTGGGTAAGAACAGACAGCTCTCGAATGTTTCCCCTGAGGTCACTCATTGCCCCAAAGGGTTTCAACTGAGTAAGGCAACACGGTTTCACAAGGGCTAAGTAAGAACAACACACAACAAAAACAGTGCTAATCACTCCTACTGCTAAGCTGGCAGCAGGAGCTGCAGGGAGAGCAGGAAGAGACTGGTTTTGTATCCTGAAAGCTCACAGCTTCTTGGTACTCCCCTTTCCCTGCAAAACTAATGGAAAATCGCATAAATCATGGGCTCCTTTGATTTGTTACTAGAACAGGCTCCACACATACTGCCTGAAAAATAAGAATCAAAAATACTGAAGCTCACAGGCTATGCAGGTATCTGACGTGTGCTTTCAGGAAGCCAAGACACAGGGAGGTGGGAGGGAAGGGAAATGAACACGACGGGACCACAGGGCGACCGCCCTCCGGTGCGCTCTTCCTGTGAGTGTTGTGTGTCTCTGAATACCCTAAGAAACACCCTAAACCCAGTGTCCCCACACAGGAAGAGCTGGTGCCACTCAGAAGGGTTTCTTCCCTCAGGGAGGACCAGGCTAGGCTCAGGCACAGAAGGGTCCTGCCACCCCTCAGAGCTCCCAGGCCACAAGGCAGGCCCATCGGGTCATGAGAGCAGACCTCAGAGACCCTGACCACTGACTCTCCAGTGTCCTGGGACTTGGCCCATGCCCACCTTGGGGCCAAGCCAAGCTGGGAGAACACAGCCCTGGCTCCCAGCTGCTGCGAGCCAGCAGGCTTCCAAAGCCATTTAACTCTCCATTAACTTGATTTGATGAGCTCCTGGATGGACACCAAGCGCCCTGAGAAATGCGCTCTCAAGCAGCAAGCACATCATAATTTCCGCATGTCCATCAGCTGGCAGGCTGGCCGGCGCGGCCTGCACAGGGGCCCATCATGCTGCCCTTCCCCTGTGCCGCCCCCACGGGCCTCGGCGGTGCTCACTGCGGTCCTCTGGGACCGCCCTTCCCTTTCTCTTTCCGGCTGGCATCTTTGCTTTAGACACAATATGGCTCGTTCTTGCCTTTCATGTAATTTCTGTTCCAAGAACAGTAGCCAGTTCCTTCTCTTAACAAATCCACTGAACCCGGCCCCTTCACATTCTGCATGCGAACAATGGGACAAGAGGTACTTGTTATTCTAGGCTACCTATGTGCAGTTAGGAACGCAGCAGCCAAAACAACACTGATGAGTGAGTGGAACAAGGGCCGAGTCCTCGCTGATGCGCAGGGCAGGTGGAGAAGGGGACAGCCAGCCACTGGCACCACTGCAGTCCTGCTCTTTTTCCTGCTGCCCCAGCTCTGTCTGCGCTCACAGCTCCTGGGCCAGGCCGCCCGATCCTTCACTCTGGCACTGTTCTTCATGTAAGAGCAGGCTTAGGGCTGCATGAGGGGAAAAGCAGAGCCTGTGAGGAGACCAAAGAGCCCAGAGAGAGACCTGGCCTGGAAGTCAGTCACTTGGATCCAAAAGTGGAAAAGCAGCTCCTAGGGTGACGGGGGTACAACAATGCAGACCCCCCAGTCCTGCCTGCCTGACGGAGCCTCCTTCCAGCAGCTGCGCCATCTCCTAAACTAATTATCCAGGATTCAATTCCATAATCTCCCCGGGCCTCAGGGTATCTGACCATAAGGGCAATAAAATCATCGATCAGCTTGTCTTACAGGGCCATTAAAGGCAAACAAAACGGCTGCTTGGCCAGTAGCTTGTTGCTTCAGGATCTCACCCCGTGAAGGGAATTCTTGCCTCCCTAGCCACAGGAGAGGAAGAAATGTCACCAGGGGTGACACTCCATGAGGAGAAGGAGGTGCTCAGGTCACACGTGGCTTGTAAAAATATGCGCAAACACTTTTGCACAGACAGAAGGAGGAGGGAAGACAAGAAGCATAGCAGGGCTGCAAAGCCTTAAAAAAACCATAAGTAAAAAGTGGTCATAAAGAAAAGTGCAGGGTCTGAGTCCACGGAGAAACAGGTGAGGCTGGGCGTGGCGGTGCATGTATATGACCCTGCGGGTGTGGGGCGGGGCTCGGGCAGCAGGGTCATCGTGAGCTCAAGGCCAACCCGAACTGCATAGTGAGATCCTGACTCAAGAAGGCAAAAACAAACAAAAGTGAGATCCTGACTCAAGAAGGCAAAAACAAACAAACTTGAAGGCCAGAGATATTGCTCAGTGGCATAAGCCCCTGCCTGGCAAGCACCCTTGTGTTCAATCCCCTCCTGCCCGTTTTACCCAAGAACCCTGAGTTCAATCCCCAGCACAAAAATAAAGTTGCTAAAAAGAGCCTACATAATTTGTGTTTTACTAACTGGTTACTAAGACATTTGCCTCCAAATTGGATAGGATGGGAAGGTGGAGACATTGCTGAGTTTACCCAGGCAGCAGGGCAATGGGCCTTCTTCCCAGCCGGTCACCTGGGAACGCGCATCCCCCAGACAGACAGTGAAAGTTACGGAAAACGCAGGAATCACCCCAGAGCTTTCACGTAATATTTCCGACCCACAATGACGACACATAATGGAAGCTGAAAATGGTAGAAGCGCAGGTGGGGTTGGGGCGTGGGGGACGCTGAGCGTCGGGCAGACACTGAGCACACGCACCCCACTCGTGTGGACGGCACTTCGAGTGCTTTGTTAGATGAACACGCGTTGGGACCGGAACACGCCAGCTGCAGATCCTGGCACGGTCCCCCAGGGCCGAGGGGTGGCTCCCTTCCCTGTGGCATGTGCTACTCCAGGCTTCGTCCGGGCTTCTCTCCTCTACTGAGCGTGGCTCGTGGATGTGAGCAGCGTCTTGAGGTGAAAGCCACAAAGGACTCTGAGTTTCCTGCTCTCTCAGCAGCACCAGGGCCTTGTATAAGTGCCAGGGATGTCTTGATGGACTTTCAGGGACAGTGCTTGGGCCTGGGGTGCAGCCCAGTGGGACAACATCACCTGGTGTTCACGAGGTCCTGGGTTCCACGCTGGGGAGGGCAGGGGTTCTTGGGTAAAAAAAAAAAACTGGCAGGAGGGGCAAGGTATCCTAAAGGAAGTAGCTGTATGGGTGCACTTCTAGAATCCCAGCCCTTGGGAGGCCGAGGCAGGAGGAGCACCACGAGTTCAAGGCCAGCCAGAGCTGTACAGCAAGGCCCTGTCCTAGAAGGGAATGGCTCTATTTCCATTCTAAATGTAGAAGATTCCATGAGGTTGGCTAGCTCAACACATCTCCTCAAAGGTAGTTTCCACTGTGTTTCTTGGCCAACATGTCAAAAACTGTGCTGCAAACCCAGGGGTTAGTTAACAGGTAGGTTAAAAGCACTTCCAAAAAACAATCTGACCAATCTGACCCATGGCAGATGAAAATGCCATCTCAGTCATGCTTTGAGTTTCCCACTGTATGTAACATGGGAATAAAAATATATCTTTTATATTCTTAAGTCCACAAATTGCTGCTATACTGAGTTATTTCACAGGGACAGGGGCACTGTGTTACCAGAAGTGGCTCATGTATAAGATGAAAGAAAAAAAAAAGGCCGCAGCAGGAAGCTCAGAGCCTGGGAGGAAAGAAGAGATGACCCCACCCTGCTGCACGGCACCCCCCGAACAGGTAGGACTTGCCCGTGTGGACGGAGGCAGGATGCATCTTCAGCGGGCAGGGAGAGGCTGCCGGCCACAAGATCGCAGACTGCACGGCTGCTGCCAGAGCAGAACTGAAGGACCAGTAAGTCTGCAGCACGCATACTGGGGCCAGGGTGCAGCTCGGCAGCATGGCGCCTGTCTGGGAAGTGTGCGGTCCCGAGTCTGACTCCCGGTTTAAGTAAAAAAGCAGACTCTTTGGTTGATGTACACTTTGGTAGCAGGAAGGACTGAGCTGGTTTACACTTTTAGAGCAGCTCCTGCCATGCCATGAAGTTCACTACTCCATGGACCTGGTGTTGGTCTGGAGGTGTGCACACGGCCCTGGCCCCCAGCACTAACCAAAAAGAAAGGCCTCCCTGATGGCTGCCCAGACCAAATTCACTTTTTCTTCATGGAGCTAAAATAGCACAAAATAGCCACACCCCTCCCAGCATGCCCTGCTGGCCCCGCCCCCCAGGTGTGCTGAGATGGGGGTCTGGGCATGGTGGTATGCAGCCTAATCCTAACGCTTGAGAGGCTGAAAACTGGAGTGTCACTACAAGTCTGATCTGTGTAGTGGCACCCTGTAGACCCTGTTCTAAATACAAAAAAAAAAAAAAAAAAGAATTCGAGCCTGCCAGTATAACTTGGCGAGATCCTGGCCTTAAATAAAATAGAAGAAAAGTGCTCTGGGGTGGCATCCAGTGGGAAGACGCTGGGTTTAACTCTTTGTATGGGAGACAGAGACAGAGACAAAGCGAGACACAGAGAAGGAACACCCGCTGCGCCAGGCGGATGGAGCTGTGGGTCAGGCCCCGGGGCCTGGGCTTATAGGCAGCTGTCGCCTACCAGCGGTGAGGGCACTGTGCATGCCCAGTGCCCGGCAGCTGTGCAGGGTCCCGGCCTCCCCCACTTGGGTGACATGCCACACTGTGCTCTGGCCTCCCAACACCAGCGACACCACTGTCCCCTCAACTAGCAAATGCCTGCTGTCCTCCCTCTGCCACCTGCTTGGCATCGCTGTGGTTTCTGCCCTGCCACCTGTTGTCACCTGCACCTCTCTTCTTCTGAAGAGAACTCAAGCACATTGCACCCAGGCAGCGAGCCTGGTGCCAGCGCCCCCCGCCCCCAGACCTGCTGGAGGTGAGGAGACTCCAGAAGTTGCTCGGATGAGCTCCAACCTGGGTTTTGATGCTGTTGTGGCTTTTGGTGCCAGGGTCTCACCCAGGGCCTCACGGCTCAGGACGTATCTGCCCCCGAGCAGGGTCACCCACTCCCTTCCCAGTTTTTTTTTTTTTTTTTTTTTTTTTTTTTTTTTTTTTTTTTTTTTTTTTTTTTTTTTTTTTTTTTTTTTTTTTTGTCTTTTTGAGACAGGGTCTCGCTATGCAGTTCAGGCTGGCCTTGAACTCACTTTTGTAGCCCAAGCTGGTCTCAAACTCACACCGATCCTACTGCTTCAGCTTCCCAAGTGCTGAGATTACAGGTGTGCGCCACCACGCCCGGCCCCTCCCCAGCTTTTGACAGAGACACAAAGTGGCACTGCCAAGGAACATGCTACAGCCTCTGAGCCCACCCTAAAAACTTCACAGCTTCAGCTTTGCTCAGTGCCCAAATCCAGGGCTTGCAAAGCTGTCTAGACTGCTGGTTACTCCCTGTGCCTGGCCTTGTGCTTGAAATCAAAGTGGAGGAAGGTGGGTGTAGTGATGCACAATTGTAACCATGGCACTCAGGAGGCTGAAGCAAGAGGATCACCGCGGGTTCAAGGCCAACCTGGCCTACATAGTGAGCTCTAGATCATCCTAGGCTACACAGCAAGATCCCATCTCAAGACAGAGACAGGGAAAGGCAGCCCAGTCCCCAGAAGCTGATGGCCTCCCCAAGTCACAGGGACTATCTGGACAAGCAGCACCACCAGGCCTATGACAGGAGGCTCACCTATGAAGACACACGGTGAGGTTTCCTCTGAAGCCACCGCAGGTCACAATGACCTAACCAGCAGAGCGTTTTGGCATCCTGTCCTGCTTGCTCCTGACATGATAAAGACAGCCAGCCACAGAGGCAGCAGCTCTGCACAGGAGGGAATTGCGCAGAATTCTAGAATCTTGCTTGATTTCACATTGCCCACGCTCTGCCTTAACACACCCGAGGCCCTTCAAACACTTGTCTCCTACTGCCTGGGTTTCTTTGGAAAAAAGGGAAGGAGATTTTGATTAGAAAAGAAGGTGTCCGCTCTCTCTCCTAGTGACATGGAGGCTGTCAACACCAGCTAGCTCTATGACCTGCCCAGCTCTGTAGCTGGCGTCCTACTAGCAGAGAGAGTGGCTCCACCCCTAGAAATGCTGGGCTGCTGCCTCCACCTCCTGCACAGTGTCCACCCAGCTCCCTGTGGGGCTTCAACCTCAGGGGTTTCTTTTCTTACCCCCTTTACTGCCACTACGGCAGGACACCATGTCCAGCCAGACCGGGTTCTAACGAGGCTCCTGTGCTGGGCATCAGAACAACCTGGCCACACTCCACAGCACGAACTCTGCAAGGGCAGGAAGGCTGCGCCATCCAGGTCAGAAAAGCAGAAAGGGGCAGAAGAAAGATGGACATGGACGGCAGTGGCAGAGTTGCTCTGCTGGGCGGGGGGTGCTACGGAGCCGCCTTCCTGAGCATGCAAGAATCTGGCCTCTGATTTGCTTCAGGAAACTGTAAGTAATGGCAACTGCTGTCCTTCAGGACAGGTGGACTTAGACACGCAAGCTGGAGGATGCACCCACTCACAGCCGGAGTGGGTGCCCGGAGCCTCCGCTCTGTTGGCAAGGGTCATCTGTCCAGACAAGTGGCTCTAAAGCCTCACCCTCACAGAACACCAGTATGGGAAATCTGTACTTTACTTCTCATGAGACGCAAGCTAGCAGCTCCCCTGGGTGGAACCCGTAACCATAAGGCGGGAACCCCACAGGAGCAGGCATCAAATTCCCACGGCAGCCCAGTGCCACCCCAAGGTGTCCGAGGCCCAGATGCCCCCCATGCCACCCAGCTGTTCTAACATGATGGCCTGGATGCCAGGCTTTGGCTGTGTGGCCGGGGCTGAGGCAGCACTTATGCCCCTGCTCCTGCCTCACGACCCCCCAGCAGGACAGAACTTGTCCAGGAGGAGGCCCAGAAGGCACAGCATAGTGCCCTGCTCTCTGCCCTCCTGTGGATGGGGCTCAACATGTGCATGATAATTTCAAAGGCGTTTAAAAGGGAACAAAGGACTTAGATGCCCAAGGACAAAGGCCAGGGCACAAGTCCACCCATGACCCTTGCAGGCCAGCACCCTGAGAACACACGCAATGTGTGGTGCTCCAGCTTCGGGACAGAGGGCTGAGTATGAGGACCCAGGCAGAGCCAGAGCGGAGCCTCAGGTTGCAGCCAACTCACAGGCATTTGTGCTGGGCACCACCACGTGAGCCTGCATGGATGAAACTGCTCCTCGCAGAGCCCCCAGCAGCAGCGGCAGAGGAAAAGTCCCCAACAGCGGGTGACTTTGCCCCTTGGCCCTGCCCAAGGACACCCAGCAAGGTCTGGAGGCCTTTGCAATGTCATCATGGACACACAGAGGGAGCCGCTGTTGCCACTCCCCCAACTTCCACTGGGAGAAGACCCAGGGACTGACTACCCAAGGCTCTCAGGCACTGAGGTGTGCAGAGCCCACGCACCAGTCCCAGGTACCAGGCCACATCCATCATCCTTAAGTGTCTGCACTTCTTAGAGTTGAAGAAATGAATCCATGGAGTATTTCTGAGCAGTGATTTTGTTTCTCTTCCATGTGGGAAAAATTACTAGTTCGTTGTGAATAAACAGAGGGGCCGTTTCCAAATGGTCAGCCCTGCCACAGGTCCCTGGCCCCCAAGTCCAGTGTAACACAGAAACATGCAGCAAGGGTCCACCCCAAGGTGTAGAGCTAACAACACACAGCACCTGCACAGAGAACAGGCAGCCACTCATAGCATCTGTGGTCCAGCACCTACTGTCGGTGTGGGTCATGAGAAAGCACACCTGTGTGGCCTATGTCTAATCCCAGTGCTCTGAGGCTGAGGCTGGAGGACTGCAAGTTCAAGCCCAGCCCGAGCAACTTAAGAGGCCCTGTCTCAAAACTTTATAATTTTTAAAGAGGACTAGGAGGTAGCTCAGAGTGAAGGCTGTGAACTCAGTCCACTACATCAAAAAACAAGTTGCAAGCCAGGCATAGTGGCACACGCCTGTAATCCCAGCACTTGGGAGGCTGAGGCAGGAGGATCGCTGTGAGTTCGAGATCAGCCTGGACTACAAAAGTGAGCTCAAGGCCAGCCTGAAATGCATAGCAAGACCCTGTCTCAAAAAGGTGCACAAACTATGAGGAAAAGGGTCCCAGGAAAACTCAGAGGCCCTGCTTTCTCTGGGGTCACCCTTGGTCACCACTCCAGTGCTACTTGACAGACTGCTCAGTGATAATCCATTGCACATGGCTGGTTCAAGACCTCCTGACTTTGCAATGCCGAATTTGTCTTGATGAGGAATGGGGTAAAAACCAAGGAAATCGCTTCTCTTTGTTTCAGGACTGCACTGCTGGATGTGACGCTCACTTGGGCACAGGAAGGCCCCGAAGGTGCTCTGGGAAACAGCAACCTCCACAGGATGTCCCTGGGCATTTGTACTGCTCTGACTAGATTCTGCCCTGAGGGGCATAAGTAACAGGACAGACGGCAGAAACTGACCTCCAAGAGACCAAACAGAAGAGAACTGCTTTCTGTTGTGTGCTGCAAACTTGATGCAACTACCCTGTCCCGTCCCCTCCCCCGCCCCCACTGAAACAAAAATGGTTCAGGAACAACCTGTGCTGTCCAGGTTTTCACTGTTTTTAAGAAAAACAACTTGAGGGGCCGGGGAGATAGCTCTGTGGCACAAGTGCCTGCCTGGCAAGTACGAGGTTGTGAGTTTGAACCCTGGTCCCTCAAAAAAAGAAAAAGAAAAACAACTTGAACACTGTCCATTTCACCAAAATGCACAGATGCATGCTCACACCCAAGTGTCAGCAGATCCCACACTGGAGGCCGCTGGGCAGGACATGCCCTGGGTGTGCTGCTGAGGGAAAGTGTCCGGGAGGAGGCCTTGTGCTCCAGGCCGCCAGGCATTTCACAGACTGGGCATGAGCCTGGCTGGCTGTTCAGGAAACCGGAACAGAAGCCACCCTGCTTATCACTAAACCAAACACAGATTTTGTGACTCACGGTCACTGTCAGCAAAACTTGGCCCAGAGTGGAAAGACGGTTTTGCAGAAACTGTCCCAGGGTGATCCTTTACAAAAGCAGAAATTCCTCACTAAGAGAATCTGAAATCGCGTTGTGGACCTTTCTCAAAGGAAGAGAGATACAGCATCTGCTCACTCAGTGAGGACTACTGAGTGCTTGTGAGGGGCAGGGCTGTGTGGACACACGTGTGCTTCATGTGGAAAGATGCAGGCAGTCCAAGATGCCCCTGAGGGATGAAGGAGACGCTCAGGTTACTGGATGCACAAATGATGCTCCCAGAAAGCACCTGCAAGACTCACCGTGCAGCTGAGGGTCACAGCTGCAGTTCCACAGAGGCTGGGGAGCACCAGGCCCAGAACAGGCCATGCAGATGCCTCCTCCTGGTTCTGACCAACTGTACTCAGTGGCCACAGGCAAAGACCCAACAAGAGCCTCCACCCAAGTTTCATATCTACTACAAAAACGAACTCAGAATAGATTGTGGGCTTCAGTGTGAAATGTAAAACGATAAAACTTTTAGAGAACATAAAACATACTTCTGGAGTAGATGGCTAGGCACAGTGCAATTAAGATCAACACTGTAACAGAAAATATCCACAAAAGGTGCATCAGAACCCAGAACCCTGGCTCGCAGAAGACCCTGGGCTAGGAATGAAAAGACAAGCTGTGCACAGAAGGCGACAGAGGACCAGCAAGCCAAAACCCGACAAAGGACTAGTATGCACAATACATAAAGAACTCTCACACTCAACAGCTTAAAAAAAAAAAAAAAAGTGATTTAAACAAGTGATCCAGTTAGAAAACGGGTGAGACCAGAGGAGGAGGAGGCCCAGCTGGCGAACAGCAGATGCCAGATGTCCTACAGCACCAGCCCTGGGGAGGGGCAGACGCAGACCTCATCTCGCCATGCAGCCACTACCAAGGCATACCTGAAGACAGACACTGCCACGGGCCAGGTGGAGGCAAGAACCGGGGGCAGCAGCGTAAGGTGGCACAGCCACCTGGCAGGCAGCTTGGCCTTTTCTGTTAGCAACTCAACACCTTAACCCCAGCACCTTGAGAGGCTGAGGCAGGAGGATTACAAATGTGAGCCCTGCCTGGGTAACTTAGACCTTGCGTTCAAAATCTTTTAAGGGCTACAGATGTAGCTCACTACCAAGGCCCCCAACTAGGTTGAAGGTTGAACTATAAAAAACAAAACAAAATAAAAACCTTAATATGCACAAGCTACTACTACATGACCAGGAACTGTGAATGAAAACATCTTTTCCTTTGGAAATTTGTACACAAATGCCCAGGACAATAATATTGCAACAGCCTGTGAGACAGGAAAGCAAGACAGAAAGAGCCTTTCTTTTCCCCTGCTTGCCCCTAGACAGAGCACATCCAGAACAGCGTATGGGGACCCCCACCACTGTCTCTCTTCGCGTGTGTTTCTCATCACTAAATGATTTCTTCACCTTAGCTAACATTTTTTTTTAATAGTTAGTCCTTCATCCCTACCATCTCAGCACATGTCTGCACTGAAGCCACCTGATCTAGTGTTTGAAGTCAGTGACCCAGGATGTTGGTCCTAGACTGGCATTACCCTGTTTGTCTGGTCTAGTGGATCAGCCCTAGGCTGAGAGCATCCCTCCTCGGGAGGTTTCCTGCATTGCAAGAGGCAGACAGCACAAAAAATATTTCCCAGCTGTCCTTGTAGTTGGTGGACTGCACGCAAATTTTGTACTGGCTGCACCTGGTGCCGGCCCACCTGGCTACAGTGCAAGTCTCCATCCTGCCCTTGGGCTCCATCCCCTGTATCAGTCACATACAGAGCCCTGAATGGAAGGGACGCTGGCCAGACAGAGACGCTGCCTCCCCGACCAGCATGCATATCCCGTGGCTGGCAGCTCTCAAACCTGTCCCTGTGGGCTTCAACAGAGGCGAGTGCAAAGGCCACACAGACTGCATCTTGGACCACTGAGGACTCCTCAAGGCAGACACAGGGCTAAGGGTCCCCTTGGTCACACCCCTGGGGCCAGCAGAGCCCGTTTAGTGCCCAAAGAGACACTTACCTCTCCTTAGAGATTTAGCATTGCACGGGACAAGCTGTGTGCATTTGGGGTCAACCTCAACAGCACAAACCACACAGATGACAGCAGTCCCAGGAGGCCACACACCCTCAGGCAGCACAGCCACCTTGTCCAGGACACAAGCCTAGGATGCCTGTCATCTGTGCTCCTTCCCTGAGCACCTGTGGTAGGTTGCAGGGTTTCACTTGGAAATCAGGCAACTGAGGGATTAGCAACAACCCTGGCAAGCAATGATAATGGTGCACCGTAATGATGCTATTAAATCATAATGAGTGATGGGAGCCCCACAGCAAGCCCCGGGTGGAGGGCAGCTTCACCTTCCCCGATCCTCGTGATTTCCACGCGTCGAGCACCCTTCCTCGGAGGTGTGTTCACACTCTTCTTCCCCCACCACTTTATCATGAGTCCAGAGGAAAACAAGAAAATCTCATGTGACAATAAGCCACACACCTCACTGACCTCCTCAGCTGCCCTACAGAACAATTCCGTTTTCAGTTTGTGAGAATAATCAGACAGCGCTGGGGGGCAGACCCAGTCTTGACGCTCGCCTCCCCAAGGCTCCACCCCGGAACTTGCCAGGAGCCTGCACGCCGCACTCCGATGGTGCGAGCAAAACCCCGTGCAAAGCTCTGCCCTGGGACCCCAGGTGCCGCATCAGCCACCAAGAGGGAGGTGGCGCTCCTGGGAGAGTCTTCCAGCCTGGGCAAGATGCAGGGGGCCAAGCAGGGGGCTGGGAAGGGTCCAGGAAGCTGGGGACAGAGGAGAGTAGGGGTGGCCAGGGTCAGCGTCAGCATCAGAAATGAGGGTCAGGCCTGTGGTCTTGGTCAAGGCAAGCCAGCTCAGGTGCTTCCCTCCTCTTGTAACCCCAGTCACAAGCCTCCTTTTTGGCTGGGGGAGGGTGCCTGGGGATGACAGGGGGTTGGTGTAACACAGCCCCCCTCGCCTGCCACCACCCACCTGAAGGTGGCACTGTCCAAGCCCTGGTTCCTCCTGCATCCTGAGGGACAGAGGTAGAGGGCAGGCTGATGACAGCAGAGGCTTGGATCCTAAACGTCACTGTGCCCCTCCCCCAGATGACAGCTGTGTCACCCCTGGGAGGCGGGAGCTCTCAGGAGGGGACCCTGGGACCAGGTCTCCTCTTTCCACACCTGCCACTGCTCCTCCAATGCTGGCGGTCTCTCCAGGCCCCCAAGGCAACAGGAGAGGCACCAGATGGGCACCCTGAGACCCCAGGCCCAAACGCCTGCTTAGAAGCTGCTCATTGGGGATTTAGTCACCAAGAGGGAAAGCTAGCGGCCAGCCTAAGGCCATGGCCCTGTGCGCCACGCAGGGCCTTGCACATGAGCGGCCAGCACACGCTCTCCACACCCACTGCATGCCGCAGGGCTCTCCCACCAGCCTTCCCTGTCCTCCTTCCCCTCTCCCATGGCAACGCACCTCACACCAGCTGGTCCTAAGGCCTCCAGCAGCCAGCCCTGGTGAAGCAGCACTGCCTAGGAAACCAGCTCATTCCCTGCACTGGGCTGGGGCAGCACGTGGCCTCTGGGCGGCTTGGCTGCCCCGGATGCAGCCCCAGACATATCCTGCCTGCCAGAGCTCCTGGGATTTTGTCTCCATGTGACAATGACTGTCTCTCAGACAGGGCTAGGGCCAGGTCTGTGAGTGCCTGGGTCTGACAGCTTGCGCTGGCCCGGCCTGAGGCAGCCCTGAGTCAGCCATCACCACTGCTTACAACTGTTAGGTGAGCACTCCTGCTTCCGCCAGACCACTCCTTCCTAGCGAGTGTGCGCACCAGGCCCATGTGCAGACTGTGCTCACCCAGGCTACAGGTGGTGCACAAAAGCTCATGGCAACGAGGCGGGGGCTCCCCTATCACCCCAGACCCCACACCCAATGCCGACATGCACATGTGGCACCTGTGCCACAAGCAGAGACAGACCCATGCTGTGTGTGCGCATGCACATGTGTGCACACACACGCACACGCACACACACACACTTCACATCCTGAGAGCTGCTGGGTCAGGGTGAGGCTGACACCCAGGTGGCCACCCACACAGCGGTCTGTGTCCAAGGTCTGTGTCCTGGCCTGAACCCCTCCCAGGCTCCACAGGTACATCTGGTGCACACAGGGCCCGTGGAACCTGGGAGGCTGATCTTATTATGCTGCACCTAAGAGTAGTCAGCCACAGACTACACCTGTGTCTCTGTGTCCAGATGTCCTGTGCCTGATACTTGTGAGTGAGGACACCCAGAAGTCCTTGTCCGCTGCCCAGAGAGACCTGGAGCGGACACGATGTCACAGGAGCTGAGCTGAGGACAACACAAAGCCTGAGCTCCTTAGGGCTGGACCACTTTGTGAAATGAGGACGAGGAGCTTTCTCTGGAGACCCCCTGAGGCCTCAGGGGGACTCGGCACAGTGGCGAGTGTCCCTTCCCACCTCTCTGCACACAGCTGGATATGCCAGCTAACACCGCAAGGCCCATATTCAGCCAAACATGTACACAGGAAAAAAGAGAAAAGGAGCCCTTCAGTGTCAGAAGTGAGTCCAGGCCTGACAACACAGGCAGGCAGCACAGGCAGTGTATTAGGCGGGGGTGGGGGGCAACCGGGCCACGAGGCCATGACACAGAGGCAGGAGACGGGCCACAGAAAATGTACCACGACACCTGAGGACAGAAAGGGAGGTTTCCCTGGGGAGGAGTAGTAAGCCCCCCTCAGGAGCCAGATGCCACAAGCAACGAACCATCACTTCTGTTCCACCCACAGGTGGCCACAGGGACTGGGCCACGAGCAGCAGCATCTGAGCACAGCACACCAACTGGGCTATTACTAAGCCAATGCAGAAGTGCCACGGGAGGACCCCTGGAGCAGATCCCCCAGGACAGCCACAAAGTCACACTCTCACCAAACCCACTGCGCGGCAGTGCTGGCAGCAGGTCCAAGATGCAGGGTCCACCCCGCCAAGAACACCTGTGCCAAGGGGACAGGCCAGAGAGATGATGACAGCCTGTAGTCCCAGCATTTGGGAGGCTGAGGCAGGAGGATCAGTGCAAGTTCGAGACCAGTCTGAGCTACAAAAGTGAGCTCAAGGCCAGCCTGAACTGCATAGCGAGACCCTGTCTCAAAAAGACCAAAAAAAAAAAAAAAAAAAAAAAAAAAAAAAAAAAAAAAAAAAAACCAAATGTATTTTGAACCTGTTTTCTATACCCCCAAGGTCAGGCTCAAACTTGAAATCCTGAGAGGTGAAACAGTTATGACCTTGTAAACCAAAGTTGGGCCCAGTGAAAAAGGAGAGAATAAAAGCGCCAAGAACTCTAAGTGCAAGGTGCAAGATTCACAACTAGAGAGCACATGCCCTGTCGCGGGCAAATGCGGGCACAGGTAAAGGACACGGGATTACCCACATGAAGCCTCAGGCAGCCCTAGCAGGCTGTTCACCACAGCTCCCAGTTCTCACAAGAGCCTCATGGAGACCAGGGCAGACCAAGCCCATCAGTCCCACGGGCTCATCTTCCAGGGGCATCAGCAACAGAGGGGACAGAGGGAAGCAAGGACATGAGGCAGGCACCCTGGTCTGGGGCTCTGCACCTGTCACCTAGGTCCTGCTACAGAACAGACACCTGGGACGGGCCTGGGCCTGAGGTGCTATGTGCCACGGCGGCAAGAGGGATCAGGTGAACCAGACCAGGGATCCCCCAAACACACCGCCCCGTGAGACCTGTAGCAAGTAACACACCCGCTTGAGCCTGCACCCTGAAGCCCTCATGGTGGACTTGCTTTCATCAGCACGCAGTTGTTTCCCAAGGAGCCCTCACCTTATAACGGAAGCTAGCGACACAGCGGGACCTGCAGCTCTGTATGCAAATGAAAAGAATATATATTCATTTTCTTAATGACTTTGCCTGATTACTCTGAGTGTTAAAAAAAAACTATCGATACTTAAATAGTGTTGGTTGAAAAACAGATACAGGTAGCATACCTTAGAGCTGTAGTGGGCAATACTTTCCAGCTCATTGGAAGAAAGAAAAGAAGTACTGCATAGCTCTGTATTCCCGTCATAACGAGCCATCTGAAGCAATGGGTGGCCAGCTCGCCTGAGTAGAAAGCCTAAGAGCAGATTCAGGGAAGGGCTTAACAGCCTTCTCTGTGAGGACCAGACAGAAAGTGTTTCAAGAACAGTCTCCGTTCTACAGTTTTGGGGCGGCACTATGGAGATCAGTGTGGATCACCTTGTTTACAATGCTAGAAAAAAATATACAACCTGCTCCGGCCTGCTCCTGGGCCAGCCCACCAATGCTAAGTCGGCATCTCTCAGCTCCCTGTCCTCCAGCTCAAGGACGGGATTCGCGGCGCCCAAGCTTCTGCCGGCGAGACCCAGGCCGAGGTCCGCGCACAGCCTTACCTCCTTCAGCCGCTCGAGCTCGTTCTGCAGGGCCTGCCTGGATATCTCCACCTCGATCACCTGCTGGCGCAGCACCTCGTTCTCATCCTCGGCTCTCGCCCGCTTCCCCTCCACGGCCTCTAGTTCATGGTGCAGCCGCACAGACACGTCTTTGGCTACCTGTGTGGACCACACAGGACAGTCATGCAGGAGCAAAGCATGGGGTCATGGGGGCAGGAGACAGGCTGCTCCGCCACACCGCAGAGACCCTGGCCACCGCCGGCAGATCTGCACCCAGAGGATGCAGGCGTCACAGGCCGAGCACCTTTGACCCTCTGATCTGCAAACCTGCCATCCTCCACATGTGAAATCTGAGCCGTGCCTGGCCTCAAGCATTCCCACAGGTGTCACTGCCTGTAGCTTAAAACACAGAATGAACCTGAGGAGGGAGAGAGAGCAGCAGAGGACCCTGGGAGAGCGGGCCACTTTGGCTTCCTAAAGACAGGGTCTCACTCTACAGTTCAGGGTGGCTTCACTCACTGCGGAGCCCAGACTGGCCTCTACCTCATGGTGATTCTCCTGCCTCAGCCTCTTGAATTCTGACATTGCAGGTGTGTACCATCATGTTTCCCTCTCTTTGTTTTCTTCCCTCTAGACAATAGTTTTGCAGCATAGTAAAAGCCTATTTTGGACAGTCCTGTCCCCACACACACCACATTAAGAATGACAATTCTACCTAGGCTTTAGAAAAGTAGCAGACAAATCAACATCTCTGTTCCCTGAGGTAGCAGTGAACCTGCCTGCTAAAACAACAAATGAAACACTTCCACATGCAGATGTTCAGTGCTACCAAGTTCTAAGCTGTCTACCCAAAGTTTACTGTGGTTAGAATGTTGCAGTGTTCAAGGCAATTACATTGCATTTGCCAAAGGCTAAGGAGAAAAGAAACTTTGTAAGAGATAGAAATCTCCCCCTTGTAACACTGAATAAGCATTTGCCAGGGGTTTATAACCTGGACAGAATTACAAAGATCCTGTGCCTGCTCTGGTGAAAGCTGCATGAGATTCCACCAGGGCTCCCATCATAGGGACATTAAGCATAATTCGTCACTAGATATGGGTTTGATAACTGGGCCATGACCAAGCTTTGCCGCCTCTACAGGGAACCAAGGTGCGAAGCCTGGGTTCCCTCGCTCAGTCCCTTTCGGCTCTCCAGAGCCCTGGACAGTGGACTCCAGTCTCACTCCACCTGCTCCTTTAGCAGAATCCACACTGATGATTCTCACTTGGGCTATGGCATTCTTGGCTCTTCTGCACCCTAGAAACCTAAATAACTGTAAAAAAAAAAAAGTTGAAAGAGATGGCTAGCATTTGAAGTTGGCCCTCATCGAATGGAAATTTAATAGGCTTTTTTTTTTTTTTTTTTTTCAAAAGCACATTTCAGGTCATTAGGAATCTCTGCACAATTCCTGTACAGAGTACCTGGCTGGCAGGTACTCTTTCTTATTGTAGAGCCATTCTCTGACTTCTATTTTCTTACTGAAGCCGTAGTTTAGTCTGTTTTAAAGTGGATTTAAATCCTGGGCCATCAAAGTCACACAACTACACGTACTTTTTACGCCATGAAGCACACCGAGGGTGTTCATGCCGAAATTCACAAGGACAGAGGCATTCGGGCAAGGCAGCCTGCGAACCATGCATGGGGGCGGGGCAACTGCCATTCTCCGGCGGCCAGGAGTTTGCGTGTTCAGCGCAATTAGACAGGTAGACTTTCCAAGAGCAAAGGAGTAAAGAGACTATAAGAAGAGAAAGAAAAGCAGACATTGTTTGCCCGGGGCCTGAGGTCAGGTTTTTGGGGCGCCCGTCCTCCTGCCAGCAGGTGCGCCCCCCGCCACCTACCCTCCTACTCACACCTCACCTTCAAGTCCTGCTCCAGGCTCCTGATGAATTCGCCGTCCACCTGCCCAGTCTCTGCTGCTCTCAGGCTCTTCTGCTCGGCCTTCCGGAGTCGGTACTGCAGGATGCGGCAGTTTTTGTTGGCTCGGTCCAGCTCTCGCCGAAGTTCCTGCATCTGGTAAACATCTTCCTCCAAGTAGCTGTCTCTCATCTCTTCCATCTCGGCACGGAGTTCATCCAGCTCATCCTACAGAACCAGACCGCGCAGATGAACAAGCCACGCCCACAAGGAAGGACGGCAACCGGGTCCCCAGCCGACAGTCCTCCTCCCCCCTCCCTCCCTCCCTCCCTCCCTGCTTCCTCTCTCCACAGCGCTCAGCATTCAACGCCCCGCTCATCCACAGCTCCGGGAAGTGCTGTCTGCACAGGAAGGGAAGACACACGACGCTTTCACCAAACGTCTGCTTCAGTCTCCTAGAGCTGGGCACTAAAAGCCAGCCTGGCTTGTTCACTGTGGCTGTGCAGAGAACTTCTCCCCGCGTTTCCTGCACAATCATAAGTGAACCAGCTCTGCCCATAATTCAACCTTCAGATCCCAACCCAACATTGACCCGAATCTCTATCTCTAAGGCACAATTTAAGACTGGGGTAAGGGGTGGGGAGATAGCTCAGTAGAATAAGCACTTGCCTGGCAAACACAAGGACCTGAGTTCAGTCCTGGGTCCCACACATACAAAAAAATAAAACCAAAGACTGGGGCGAATTAAACACATGGTGCCTTGAAGAACAAAAATTCAGGGGAGTGAATGACTGAACTGCCCTGAGCTCACAGCACACCTGCAACGTCTCCGTGATCCAGGTGCACAATACAAACCTCAGCACGGAGTAACACCAGCGAAGGAAGAAATATTTTTCCTTCCAGATACATGCTGGGTTTCCCCACTCACCCAGCCCTACTTCTTCCAACACCGATCCCTCCTTCCCATCCACATGAGGCCCTGAATGCAGGACACTGACTAACCTGGTTCTCCGTTCCAGCCAGGTTCCTGCCCTGGGCCCCCACACCAGACTAAAACTCAGCCTGCAGTGGCTGGGGCTAGTGGTCCCCAACTCCAGACCTTTCGGCACTTAGGCAGGGATAAGAGCAAAGCTTCTGATAGGCCCGGCTGGACAGAGTGGGAGTGCAGCTCCTGCTGCCTGGGCCCCTGTGGGAGGGGCAGAGCCTGGAGTGACCCCAGTTAACTCTCAGTTGTTTTCCTCTGCTCTGCCTCCCTCCCACCTTTCAGGAAAATAACTTTGAAAGCACAGTCAGGCTTTGTTCTGGTTCCGTTGCTGCTCCGCAGCCCTCCTCCATCAGCCACCGGCACAGGCTGAATTTCAGGCAATGGGGCACTGCCTAGTTGTGGAGCCGCAAATAAAGCCAATTAAAATCTCTAAACCAATCAGCTGTATTTGTGACTTCGGACAGGGAGAATCCCAGCCTGGGCCCAGGTCTCCCCTGCCAATCCTCCCAACCACCCTCCCCCTCACAGTCAGCCTGGAATATGCAAATCAGTCATGAGCTGCACCACCCCTGCCATGCCTTGGGACCTCTCCATCCTCAGGCTACAGCCACCACCTGCCACCCCCGCGTCCGGGACTGGAAGTGGCAGGCGAGGGAGGCCTCCCTTCACCCTCTGCCCAACCCCCCATGCAGCCCCTGCCTTCTCTGTTTTCTTCCTACCTCGCAACAGCTGCTACTGCAGGTGCATCTTGCCTGACTCACCCACGTCCCCTCCCCTCGTAGGTCAGCCCCCTGGAGTCAGGCCATGCAGGCTGGCCCTGCTGCACCCATGAGACTGAAGTCAGACCCACTGAGCCACAGCTCAGCCCAGTCATGCAGCTCAAGGGTACGAGCTTCCAACTCCCAGAGAGCAGCTGCAGTTCCCAGTCATACATTCCCCCAGCTGCCACAGAAGATTCCAGTATGGAGCAGTGTAGAAGAAGCAAGACTAAGGAGAGCATCCTAGAAACTGTCTCGGTTCTCTCAGTGGGTCTTCCCATGCCTCTCCTTCAGTCAGCGGTCAGGATGGAGGAGAAACTTCACTCCCTAACATCCTGCCCGGCTGTTCTGTCACTGTCTCGAGTTTCTCACCTGCCCTGCACTGGTCCCTAGCCAGGATTTCTTTGCTCCGGAAAACAAGAGTTTCCCAAGATCAGCATCTTGCAGAAAGGACCCTGCACGCAAAAAAAACCTGCGCCAGAATTTATCCTGAGTAAGCTCAGAGGACGTTAACAACTTGTGGGAAAATGACTGGCACGGAATATGGGGCAGGTGCCGCTCCAGTCTGTGTCACAGTGACATCAGCGCTCCCCACACCCTCGCCATTCTGAGAAGGGCCAGTGCCTGCCACGCCCCATCCCAGGGTGCTCAGAGGACTCCAGAGAGGACACAGGCGGCAGAAGAAAGCCTCACAGCTTCTAGGTGTCAACCGCCTTCTTCTCGGCTTCTCAGTGTTCTTACAGAATTTCCACATGAACAATGAAAATGTCATTATAAAAGTAAGCTGCTCCCACCTGTCCTAAGTGTACCAGCAGCAGGTCACGCAGGGTTGGCAATGCTCTCACCTCTTCTTCCCTCACCGAGATCCCTCCCTACACATCTTGTTCCCGGCAGGAAAATCTGCTGGGACTGGCAGAGACCAGACAACACAGCCACAGCTGGCTGGCTCCAGAGGGGGCAGGAGGACACAGCTCACGCAGCAAAATGCTGGCCACCTCTTGGCCAGCAGAAGGCTGCCATAGCGCCAAGCAGCCACACGGCCTCCCATCCCCACGCCCCATGCTAGATAACTCCCAGGATGCCTGGAAGCTTCACAATGGGCCTTAGGGCTGTCCCTGTTTTCATAAAGAGCAGAAAGTGAGTCCTGAATTTTCAACAATCTAGATCTAGTTTCACTCCTGTCCCATCCATGAATCTGAGAAAGTCTAAGAAGGATGCTTGTTTCCCAGTGCAGTAACTGTCACACTGGGTGGCTAATAAAAACACCATTCAATGCAAGCAAGCATCACCATGATAACCAGGCATGGTGGCGCATGCCTGTAATTCCAGCACTTGGGAGGCGGAGGCAGGAGGATCAGTGCGAGTTCGAGACCAGCCTGGGCTACAAAACTGAGCTCAAGGCCAGCCTGAGCTGCATAATGAGACCCTGTTTCAAAAAGACAAAAAAAAAAAAAATCACCATGCATGCATCACTAAGTCAGGATGCACATAGATCTCACAGTGGCTTTGGCTCTGTTGATCACAGGGGCAGCTGCATGACTGCTCTTCCCTTCTGGAAAGTGTCTGTGAAAGACAAACTCATTAATGCCTAAAATTACCCAATACTCCAACAAAACTTCTTAAAAATGTAATTCAGGCACAAGAAGATGCAACATAGACCTTTCAGACATAGGAATATTCTCTAGTTTTCGGATTCTGCAGCAGCGCACCCCCAGTGCGCACATGGGCTGGGAGAACCAGCTCAGGGCTTCGGTGGGCTCACGCCTCCCAACTGCTGAGCCGGCCGATGTCCACCGCTGAGATTTCTCTGGCACAAAGAGCCATCAACATTAGCTGCACTGAGCACAAAGCTGGGTGAGACCATAACTGTCTGCATATGAATTACTGCTTTCATAACTCATCCTTGACCTAAACATGTTAGAGAAGAAGACATCTTCCATTATGCACTTTGCCTCATTGCCAGCCTACGATAACCCTGGCAGGCAATGCGCCCCACACTCTAGAGAGGGTGCAAAATTAGGCCATTAAGGTGGCCCAGACTCAGACAGCAGGCCGAAGCCAGGCTGCAAGGGCTCGCAGCCTAATCCCAGCGTGCACAGATAGGCACTCAGCAGTGAGAACAAGGTACTCATCCCACAGGCACAGAGCAAATAGACCTGTGCTGTGTCTCTAAAAGCAGCGCTCAGCGCTCATCCTACAGGCAGCCATCAACCTCGCTTACAGCCTGGCAACGCCAAGCTGTTAGCCATCCGGGTACTCCAGCCAGCTAGGAGGTAAGACGCCCCTTCCAAAGAAGGCAGGCGATGCTTGGGGTCTGTCCACCATCAGCTCTACAGCATCTGGGCAAAGAAATTCCCACATTTCACCAAAAGAAGCCACAGAAGAAGTAAATCAGCGTCTAGGTTAAGCTGGCAGAGCCATTTGAAAACAAAAGCAACTGTGACCCCTCCGACAAGGGTCGTGATGGGCAGTGACTTCCGGTGATGTGCCCTTAATTTCCAGGGGACATGTTCTCCAGGACTCCGAAGAGGGCCGGCATTCAGATGGTTAAGAAAATCAAGTTAGAACGTAAGCAGTTTCTGGCAGATATAAGGCAAAGAGAGCAAAGAAGAGCGGGGACTGCTGTTGTCTTTTTAAGGAAAATTAGTAACGAAAAAAGTCCTTAATCAACAGTTTTATACTGAATTAACACCAGATCTGCTAGATCTTTGCTTTTATTATATTTTTTCAAATGTTTTACATAAAGTATTATAAAACAGTCCAACTGTTCCCTTCTGCCTACAAATAAAGCAAGCTCTGTTATAGACATGCATCACATATTACATACTTACATACATATTTTATCTTATTTTTATGTATTTAGTATAAGGTCTACAGAGTCTCACTATACAGACTGGACTCGTAGTGATCCTTCCTGTTTTTCAGCCTCCCAAGTGCTGGGATTATAGGCATGCAGCACCACACCCAGTTTCATCTGCCACCTCAGCGCGTCCCGGGGACAGGGCCGCATGGCAGGAAGGGATCAAACCCCTGGCCCCTGAGTCTGCCTAAGTCAGCGCTTTAATCCACTGAACTATCAGGCTGGCCCTTGCGTACAGATATTTAGTATATACTTTATATGCTCACATATGTGAGAACACATGGAAGTGGTCCAAGAACTGGCAAGGCACTGTACCACGTGCACAGCTGAATAAGCTGAGATGCAAACTAAATGTTGCAGCAAAAACCTCGGCCCAGTGGTCAGAGTCACCAAATAAGTATAGAATAAAACCCAAATCCCTGAATTCTTTTTTTTCCCCTGATTTCTGAATAAGTAACAAAAACTCTCTACCATTTGATGACTGTACTTAAACCTTAGCCTCTTACAACTCAAAATCCATGCCTCTTCCTCTTTTTTAACAGCTGCTCTGCGGGGACAGCCAGAGCTGCCAGCCTCTGGCTACTGTTGCTATAGTTCCATCTCCTGGGAGAGCGACTGTCTTTTGTGATGTGCGAATAATCCGCCTCAAGTCCATGGCCCCCAGACAATGGAAATGTTCTCCGGGAGTCCCAGCTGTAGTCACAGAGAGGCAGGGCTGCCACCATTGTTTACCAAGTGAGACGCTGCATGCACTAGCTGATGGTTCTCAGCCCTGGTGAGCATCGCCCGGCCACCACAATGACCAGGGCCACAGCAACAATGACCACCAACCTCACCAAGCTTCTATAGGATACGGAAAGTAGAAATCCAGGGGAAAAAAGAGGGAATCCGTCTGCACTGAACCTCCCCAGAGGGAAAGGAGGAAGAGGGAGCAGAAGAAATGCCTCCGCTGCCCTCAAGAGTCTGTCTTCTTCCAGGCACCAAACACTGCAGTCTGAAAGTGAACAAGCCCCCAGTGAGGAGCAGGATGGCAAGGCAGAGCAGTGAGGAGCCTGCAAGTGACCTCGCAACCCAGACCTCAGGACTGGGCGTGGAGCTGTGTGCCAGCACTAGCTGCCCCCCAAAACCTCTGCAAGCTTTTTTTTTAGGGAAAGGACCCCCATACTCTGCCCTGATAGGCCATGCCAACTTGCTTTCTTTTCATCCAGAACAGTCATTCTGAAATGGCTGTGCAGTGGAGCACAGAGAAATGCCCTTCCCACTCCATCCTGGCCCCCTGCAGCACAAGAGGGGTCCACTCTCTGGAACAGGTTCTGAATCTGCCACTTAAGCCATGGCACCTTCAAGACAGCCCGATCAACTCCATGCACCTCTATCTTCCTGAAGCGCCATGAAGACAGAGGACACAACCAGTGAGTGGGCAGTGGGCACCAGGCTTGTCTGGTCATCCTGGGGCCTTGGAGCCCAACAGTTTTGGCAGCCCAGTAGGCAGGAGGTTCCCAGCACCTGCAAGTGGATCCTTAGCATGAGAACTCTGCCTCAGTCTGCTCCAGAAAGAAGCAGAGACCCCTGGACTCAGCTGCTCGCCTTCATCTTGGAGCTATGCCTGCTACCTTCAGGTTCTCTGTGTCACGTAGAAGTTACCAAGACAGGGTCTCTGTGTTTTTCACCCAGTAGCCCCAGAGCCTTTGGTGAAGAGACAGAGTTTAGGAGCAAGGGACAACCCCACCCCCTCCAGCCAGCACAAGAGAAGCCACACTGAAAACAAGAGAGCTCCAGGCCCATTTCCTGATCAATAAGACAACCTCCGGCTATCACGCTGGCCTGAGTTTTCTGTTCAATCATGCTCCAGAACCAGGACAGTTTTGCAGAGTATGATGACCACGGTGGCCCAGGAAAGAGCATGCAACCTTCGGAATACATCCAAGCAAAGCGTCTAGGCTGGGCTTCTGTCTGGTTAGATAACATCCAAACAGATGGATGCTATATCTAATCTTGAGAGTTTGGTGCGGCACTCCTCAAGAAAGTACTAGGTCAAGGATACACTTTTATCTCCATCTGAAAAGAAGTACCAAGAACAGCGACAGCAAAAAGAAAAGTGTAAATGTGGGCTTATATTGTCCACACCCTAAGTACCACATACCAAGAAAGGCAGGGTTTCCACCCCTACCCAGCTCTAAAAGGGCATCACGAGCCACATTTTGCATAAGGAAGCAGCTCACGGTTGACAGCAGAAGTTCAGAGGATTCTTGTATTCCTCTCTCAAATCATGCTACTGAAATTGCTTCTCAGAGACTGAGTATGTGTGTCACACACCTCCACAGGCAAGGCTCTGGTTCCCAAGCCTTTGCCTGCTCCAGCTATCGGAAGAAAAGCCAGGCCATGGGCTTAGGCTCAGTAACAGATGGCGTGACACCTTCCCCCAGGAAACGGGAACTGAGCGTCTCCTGCAAACGACACGAGGCCCAGTCTGTAGGGCCCTTGGCTCACAGGCTAGTGGAATGGATGCACTGTGGCCCTCCCACCTGCAAAGGAAACAGTGCTCCCTAGAAAGCTCAACACAGGAATCACGCTGAAGGGAACACCCTCGCAGAGCAGGCTGAGGACCTGGCCTGGCTGGAAATGGGGCAGCTGGATAGCAAAGTGCTACTCAGCAGGGGAGTGACCTTGGACGAGTACCGAAAATTCCAAGTTCTCAGCATCCCCTTTGTGGAATTGTGATAAATGTAACAACAGAGGCTGGGGGGGGGGGGGAGAGGCTGGAGGCGTTGCTGGCTCTTTGAGGCCCTGGGCTCCAGCCCGAGTGCTGCATCACAAGGAGAAAATACCCTGAAATGCCAGCTTCCTCTCAGGCTCCAGGATGGACACCCACTTCCTTCTCCGAGAATCTAACCATGGGAAAGGGTAATATAAGCAGTGGGGACTCAAGAATCAACTCTGAAACATGTCAAGATCAAAGATGTAACGAGATACACCTCCGCTTTGAAGAAACTCTTTTCTCTTGTTCACCCTTCTTAATTTGGATACTTATACAGCAAGACTACAAAACTTGGGCTTTCTTACCCTCCGGGAGCAGACATTCCATAGGAGCTTACGAAATGGATTTGCAGGAGACAGCCACAGATAACGCAGCTGCTTTTCTCCCCAGTACCTCTGAATCTCACTGTGCCATGGCTTATGTAAGAGCGAGCAACAAAACCAAACCAGTGCGCTTCCCGAGACACTTCCACCCAGTCCTGGTCTGGTCCGCCCTCTACCCTCTCCTCTCCCCCCTGGCTCTCCCTGCCTAGTTCTATGAGCAACACCAGAGAAGCCCTGGGCTCAGCTGCAGAGAGGAACTCTGCCTAAGAGCTCTAGTTTGAGGACAATCCAGAGCAGCCCACCTCACCACTGCCCCCTTCAGAGCCCAATCCTCAGTCCCACCTGTCAAAGAGTAGAACTCCATCAGGTATGCTCACCATGTGGAGAGAAACAGCTCAAAGCATAGAATGCACTGTAAAGGCAAGGGTGTTCACTGGGATCCCAACAGGTGCAGAAGTAGATCTAGACTGCTGCTCTGCGTGAACCTAGGATTATAACAAGCACTTGCTCTCCTATGGCTCCCTCATCTCTCCAGCTGCATCCGCTGACTCTCTTGACCCCTACCCTGGTCCAAAGTTTTATGCTCTGGCTCAGCCCTGCTCCACCTGAGAGTTGGTGCTGGATAGAGTAAGCCTAAGAGGCCTCGCCAGCAGGCTGCCTGAGGATACCGAGTGTGGCAGAGGCTGAGATTCCTTGGAAAGAGCTGGCCTGGCCTCTCTGGAGCCAGGACAGCTAGGGCCATTTTGACCCCAGGCCACGCTCAGGGAACTTTCTGAACAGAAAGTGGCCAGGCCCCCTCAGACTTGACTGCACGTGAGGGTTAGAGGAGGCACCGAAGGCCCCTGGCGGTTTCAGCAATTGCAGAAAGAGGACAGGTCAGTCTGTATGTAGCCTGGATCATCGCATTGGCCCCTGCTGACTCACATGTGCACGCACCCAGCCAGAACTGGGCAGCGAGGACCAACCCCGACCGACAGGTGATGTATGGGAGAGAGTTAACTGATGTACCCCAAACGAGAAGAGCCACCAGTCCCAGCGTTCGCTGAGGAAAGTAAAAGGCATCTGCGAACACCAACAGGACTTTGGAAAACAAGGAGAGCTGAGTGAAGACCACACAGATCTGGCCGCGTCCTTCCGAAGTTTCAGTTTAAGTTCCCCAAACCTAGCGGACATGGGGCAGATAGCTGGAGACCCGGAGCTCCGCACCCCTAGCAGGCTCACCTTGAGGTAGTCATTCTCAGAGCGCAGCTCCTCCATCTCCCGCAGCAGCTCCTCCTGCTCCAACCCCGGCCCAAGCCGCGATTGCTCCCCCGGGCCAGGCTCCAGCGGAGTCCCCAGGACCACTCTCTCGGGAGGCGAGCGCCCCCCGCCATTCTCTGTCGTTCCGCGACCCGGAGACCCCGAAGGGACTCCACCGGGGCTGCTGCGGCCGCCAAGGCCAGTGGCTGGAGCGGCAAGGTGCGCAGGAATCTCGGGGCTGCCTAGTGGCGCTCCCCGATTGTACGTCCCCCGCGCGGGCTCGCGATCACTCGAGCCGGTGCCGGACTCAGCGTCGCTACCGGCGGCGGGTGGTGGGCGCTGTTCGTCGGAGAGCGGCTCAGAGGCACAGTCGGAGAGATCAGAGCTGCTGTCCGTGTGGCCGGCGCGCGCGCCGGGGGCCACGGCGAGGGTTGCGTTGGGGGTACGAGCGGTGGGGCCAGGGGAAGCGACGGCCCGCGCAGGGGGCACACCCGGACCGCGCTTAACCCTGCGGACCTTGGCGGCGGCGCTGAGCGGCGCAGGTCCAGGCGGCTTCACGGCGCGGGGCAACGGCTCGCTAGGCACTGCGTGCGCCGCCCTGCGGGCTCCCGGGACACCCTTGGAGCCGCCCGCCGTCCTGGTCCCGGCGCCTGGCGGCGGCTTGTCCTTAGCTCCAGGGACGCCGGCAGTCCTCCGGGAAAGGCGGCCCGGCTGCGCAGGGGGTCCCGGCGACGACGGGGGACGGCCGGCAAGAACTGAGGTGCGCGGCGAGGCGGGCGTCGGGCCCGGCGCCCGAGTCTCGGGGCGGGCGGGTGAGGGCGCACGGTGCGGCCGCCTGCGCTCGGTCAGCGGGCGCACCGGCAGCGGGCGGCGGGCGCCGGGTGGCTGCGGCTTGGCGTCTGGGGCACCGCCCGCGGAGCAGCTCTGCGCCTCCATGTCCCGGGCTGGGGCGGAGGGCAGCTGCGCGCGCGGAGGGCGCTGCGGGCGGCGGGCGCGTGCAGCCTCCCAGCGCGCCGGCTCATCGCGGGCCCCGCCGGCCCGAGCGCCCCGCGCCGCCGCCGTGCCCGCCCCGCCCGCCGGCCCCGCCCCGCCGAGGCGCCCAGCTCGCCGCTCTGCCGCGCTCCCCACGCTGAGGTCACTGGCGCCCGCGTCTCCGGCGCCCGCGTCTCTGACACAGCCGCGCGGCGGATCGCGCTGTGCTCTGTCTGGCTGCGGCGCGCGCCCGGCTCCACTCCCGCCCACAGCCACCGGGGCCTGCACCCTCCCGCTGGGACGACCTGCACGCGCCCCGCACCCGGCGCGCACGCCCCGCCTCCTGCCGGCCGGCGCCAGAGAGAAGAGTGGGGCGGGGCCGGCGACCGGGGCGGGGTGTAGGCTTCCGGGGCGGTGTCTGGCTCTCAGGACGCAGGTCCAGCTATCGGGGGCGGGGTCTGTGCTAAGGAAGGCGTGGCTTAGCTCTGGAGGCGGGGCTTTGCTCCCTGGGGCGGGGTCTAGTTCTGGGTCCTGGTTTCAGAGGGCAGGTCCTTGATCGGGAGAGAGGTCCGACTTCTAGGGAGGTGCCTGGGTTATAGTGTGGGTTTCTGGGCTCCTAAAGCGGTGTCTGCTTACTAAAGTGCAGCCATCCTCTAGGGTCCGATCTGGTGCCCCGGGGGCTACTTCCAGGCTCCCAGGGGGTGGAGCCTCTGTGAAGAGGCGGGACCTAGGTTTCTAGGGGCAGGACCTGGTCCCGGGAGGAGGAGCCTGACCTTCCTGGGCGGGGCTTTGTCCCCCGAGGGCGCCGCTGTCTGTGACCCAGCGTCCCAGCTGGCCTGAAACCTTCCTTGAGGTTTGTGGCCCTTGGGTATTGCCAGGCGCTGAGGAGCGAGGCAACCGCGGACTTGAAGCGGCGTGGTAGAGCCCTGGAGTTGACAGGTCGGGAGACGCCTTGGCCCCTCAGTGGGTGTGTGCTGTCCCTGCGAGCTCGGGCGGAGACACGCAGAACCAGAGTGCGCGTGGACAGCGGGGCCTGGAGCCGCAAGGGGCACCGTTCGCGGTTACCAGCCTTGTCCAGGATGCCCCCGCGGCAGAGTCCCTTCTCGAGAGCCTGCATCCGTGCCGGTGTCGCGGGACCCGCTGTAGCCAGCGGAAGGGCTTCGCAGACCCGCGCAGGGGCCTTGCTGCCGCTGCCCTGCGGGGTGTCCTCATCCAGGGGGACCCCGACAAGCCACCGCCTCGCCCCGCTCCTCAGAGGACACCGCCTGCAGGGGCAGGCTTCTCTTTGTTTGGGCTCAGGGGAGCGTCTAAAGCCACAAGTGGCTTCGGGGTTGCACTGTGCAGCCTGGGTCTGTCCCAGAGGAGCCACTGCAAGGAGGCCAGAGACAACGGGGAAGGGAGAAACTGAGGCATGCCCTGTCTCTGCTTCAGTCACGGAGGCGCTGAGGGTGTGGTTGCCCCTGGGAGGTCTCTCTCCAGTACCTTTTTGTCCTCTCGCTGCCTTGCAGTCAAAAGTGACCATGGAAGCCGAGTGTGGTGGTGAACAACTACCATTCCTGCACTCTGGAGGCCAAGCAGGATTACTGCAAGTTTGAGCCCAACCTGTCTCAAAAATTAAATAAATACATACATATATATAAACATACATACATACATACATACATAGAAAATGTGCCGGGGGTGTCACTCAATGCAGAAGTCCTCAGCTTGTCACCCAGTACTGCTGGGATAAGTTACCTGCTCTGCGCTCCAATTTCCCAATGTGCCGCAGGGCTTTCTTCGAGGGCCCAGCACCCGCCAGGCTGCCAAAGCCAACGGCTCTCCAGGACCTCGAGCAAGACATTCTTTTCTTATCTTTGCTTTAAAGCAAAGCCTTGCTGTGTGCTCAGGCCTTCATCTGTCCTAGGCTCAATGATCCTCCTTCCTCAGCCCACTGAACAGCTAGGGCTACAGGCTTGTGCTGCTGTGCCTGGCATATTTGGAGAGCTTCAAAGCATCTTTAATCCGTGAGCACTGCACCCTTGAGCGATGCTGCCCAAGGCCTAGGAGGGCCCTACTCAGCACACCTGTCTCTTCCTGGCCCCAGGGGGACATGAGTACTTCCTTACGCATTTCCTCCTATCTTTGTGCACAGCTTTGCCCACTGAAATACACATTGTTTGTAAGATGCTTTCTTATTTCCTGTTTGTTACCATGACAGCAGTTTTCTTAAAAATGTATGTCTGGGAGCGGTGCACACCAGGGAACTCTCAGTTCCCAGAAAAGGGTGAGGAAAAACGGAGGGCTCTCCAGAGTGGGACATCCTGTAGCGCGCCCCCTGGTGGCCGATGTAGGGATGGCACAGTGCGTACAAGCAGGTGCAGCCCCAGGTGGATGGGATGGGTTTGGGGTTGTGTGTCCTTCCCAGTGAGCTACACCCCCAGCCTCTATTTTATTTTGATTTTGACACAAGGACTCTAAATGGCTAAGCTGCCCAGGCTGGACTCCAGTTTGCAACCTTCATGCCTTGGCCCCAGGGTGCTGGAAATTCAGGCACATATCATGTGCCCAGATGGGATTCTGAGCTTGATGAACAGGGAAACTTCGCTGAAGTAAGAAACTCTAGCCAAATTCCCCCCCCCTTTCTGAAAAGTCAAGGAAATTAATGAGTTAGGGGCCACCTTTTAATTCAGAACTTCATAGCTTTCACCACACAGATCCTGAGGGTGCAGCATGCCTGTCACGGCTTCTGCAACTCACCGCTACTTGTTCCTCTTGCTGCAGAGTTGCTGCTTCTGCAAGGAGAACAGGTGGGACCTGGGAGTGCTCACTGGTAGCCTAGTGTGTGAGGCTCTGGGGCAGATGGGGCACCAGATAGAAGATGCCAGCCACTCCTTCCTGTTGCCAGGTGCTTGCCTGTAATCCCTGCACTCAGGAGGCTGAGGCAGGGTGGTCCACGTGAGTTGGAGAGCAGCCTGGGCTCTGAAGCAAGACACTCTTTTAAAAAAAGATTAAACATGACAAATACAGAGCAACCCTGAAGTCCCCCAGCAGTGCTGCCCCCCTCTAGAGCACAGTGCCTAGGTCCTATGAACACCTCCTGCCTGCCAGAGACACACAGCCATGCAACAGCCTGGCCCCTCAATGACCAGGTATCGTGTGAATCCTCAAGAGTCCCTTCGCTCTCAGGGACAACATAAATGACCCAGGACTGGAGCAAGGGAAGCTACTGGCTGTAGAGAAATAGTGGAGGGCAGAGGAATACCTGCTACTTTGTTGCAAGTAGCAGGACAGACACAGTTACACAGTTGTTGTAGACCCCAAGAGATTGACATCATTTTGGGGGGAATGCTGAGAGTAAGCTCCAGTCCTCAAGTGGACTAGGCTTGTCCTTCACCTCTGAATCTGAAAGGGGGCCTTGATCCGAGCTGAAATCACCACCAGACTGTGAGCTGTACGCGGCGATGCACATCTGTGATCCCTGCACTCAGGAGACTAAAGCAGGAGGATCTCCATGAGTTTGAGTCCAGCCTGGGCTACAGAGTAAGTGCAAGGAGGAGGCCTGGTCTCAAAAACCAAACAAAGGCATGTGTGTGTGTGTGCATGCACACGCACACACACATGCATGTGTGCACATGCACCTGCGCACAGACATGCACACACATGTGTGCATATGTGTCCACCTGAAATCAACACTGTTGGAAGCCAGAGCCTGCTAGCACGCTCCTGTCTCACCTATTCTACAAATGAATTTCCCAAGCCCAGAGGATTCAGCAGTGACCTTTCAAGACCTTGTCCTCATCCCAGCTTCTTCAGGACCCATGCAATGAGCAAGGTCACGAGTGCAGGCCACCCGTGGGGTGACGGTGCAGCTGTGGTTGCCAAGGATGCCCTGTCTCTGCACCATGCATGAGCTTGGCTGCAGTGCAGAGCTCCGTAAAGAACCAGCCAGTCACTCCCTGCATCTACACCTGATGTGGGGCCCGCTGCAAGGCCTCTTGCTTGAGGACAGGGAGGGTTCCATCCCTAAGCTCCTAATGTCAGGGTCCTCCAGTCTGACTGAGCTTCCTGGGGCTCCTGGGAACATCTTAACTTTCTGGGGGTGCATCATGGGGTCCCCATGGCTTCAGGGCTCAGGGGAGGGTGACTGCACAAGCAGTCAAGAATTTGGCTCCACTGGTGAACCTGACCAGTGCCTGTCTCTGGGATAGGTCACCGAGAAATGATACTAACTGGGACAAGACTGTGTGTGTCAACTTGGGAATATGTCCTCTTCTTGTCCTGTACCTGGACCAAGGTCTTTTCCAGAAAGCATCTGACAACTGTCTCTGCAATCTTTGGTGTCCTCCAAGTAGGATCCATTTTTGCTTGGGGGTGTTGCTTTTTGAAATTTTGAGACAGGGTCTCACTAGGTAGCTCAGGCTGGCCTGGAACTCTTATATGGCCTCAGCGTGGTGGTGATCTTCCTGCCTCAACCTCCTAAGTGCTGGGATTACAGATGTGCACACCCTGTTTGTTTTAATTTTTGAGTGGAGCTTTCTCCATGTTGCTCAGGCCTGCCTCTAAGTCCAGTTCCTCCTGCCTCAGCCTCTCCAACATGTGGGCATTGCTGGACTCCACCCTAGAGGCCTGGGGCAGGACAGAGGCAGGAAAAGACCACGTCTCAGCTGCTGCCTCTAGGCAGGAAGTTGGTGCAATCTGCATCCCAAGGAGAAGGCCCCGGAGAGCAGTGTTGTGGAGCATGGCAGAGAAAGAGTATTCTGTGACATGACCACAGACAGCCAGGACAGGAGTGGAGGGCAAGGGTCACGCTGCCTTGAGTGACTGGGAGGGTGGGTGATAGGTTCAATTAAGTATTAGTTTCTTCCCAGAAAAAGATTAGAAATGACTTCATACAAAGTGAGGTTCTAGATTTGACCCAGCAACCAGGCCCGATGTGTGAGTGAGACCGCCCGGGGCCTGCCAGAAACTCATTCGAACCAGTAACAAGGCCCAGCATGTAAGTGGAACTTCAACCATCAGACAGGCCAAGTGTGGAAAACTGTGGCAGAACTTCCTGCAGAGAGGTTAGAGATTTGACTCACCCAGCTAATCTAGGAGCAGAACATCTTGCCAGAGTGGCACAGCAGGTTCACTTCCAAGGGCTGTAGCAAGAAGAAGTGGAGTACAGCAGCCAGATCCAAGCCACATATGAGTTTGAACTTGGTAGATCCAAATCTGGTGTTAAGGTAAGGACTCTGTCAGGGCCAACGAAATGGTTCAATGGGGAGCTAGGGAGATAGCTCCGAGACACAAGTGCCTGCTGGGCAAGTGCAAGGTCGTGAGTTCGAACCCTGGTCCCACAAAAAAAAAGGTTCAGTGATCCAACGTGCCTGCTTAGGAAAGCTTAGGCGACCATAGGGACCATGGTTCAATTCCTGGCACCACATGCTGTGTCAGCCCCAGGGCAGGATGAGCCAGCCATTAAAAAAAAAAAAAAAAAGAACTCTGCCAAAGCTCTACACCACATGTAAGAAGGCAGGGCTATACAAAATGACAAAAAGAAGGAGCAAAATGCACTCTCAGGCCCCAAGCCCACCCAGTACAAATGCAGGAGACAATAGCATAGAAGAAATTGGAAATCACACACCTGAAATCTCTGAAATAATAGCATCCAAAATAAAGAAAAAACTGCATCCCATTCAATCCAGCTATCTCTCTACTGGGAATTTTTCCAGAAGAATGACAAACATCATATCATAGTGATATCTGTGCACCTATGTTCATATCAGGACAATTTGTGATAGCCAAATCCTGGAAACAACCAAAATGTCCATCATCTGAAGAATGGTTGAAAAAGATGTGGTATTTTCATAAAATGAAATATTACTCAGCTGTAAGGAATGATAAACTTGAAGACTTCATATATAAATGGATATATCTTGAACATATGCTCGTAAGTGAAATAAACCAGGCCTACATATGCAAATATTGTATAGTCTCCCTAGTGTAAGGACTCAGAAGAATAAATAAATAAATAAATAAACAAACAAACATTTTAGGCGTTACCAGGAATCAGTCTCTCAGGACCTTGAATTTTCTGCGTCCTCAACCCCTACAATTTTTTTTTTTAGAAGAGTGACTTAAATACAAAATTCATTTGGAAAAGAAAAAATAAAT
>PVJA010011596.1:0-54304 GCA_004027025.1 Myocastor coypus | reverse complement strand
GTTGCTCTCTTTGCTCATATGAAGGTTGCATATGAGTCATGGCCATTGCTTGACCAATTTGCTCTCTTTGAAAGCCTGAGAAAATGTTTTCTCTAGGTGACTTTGCTTAAGCACACTACATCATCTATCACTTTCCTCTGGAGCCCCATAATCTTGAACAGAAAATAGTGTACACCACTGAGTTACAGGATGTTACAATACAAGTTCTCTTAGGTCATGAGTCCTCGCCTTGATTAGTGGTAGAATTCTTACCCTGACTGTATGCTGATAAATGTGAACTAAGCAACTACACAGGATAGCAATATGTAATAACATGCTTGAAATACCTATCACTCTGGTCTTCTAAATGCATACTGCTTCTAATTCATCAATTGCTATACTCAAATGTTGAAAAAAATAAAGGTAATAAAAACAAAATACTATAGGATTATCCTGCTATAATGTATATTAGGCTTTGAAATTTCTGTGTAAAAATAATTGTTTTTCATATTGTATAGGAATTTATTAGAATATCAACAGCTGATAGAAAATACTGGTTCCATGTTATATCTAATGTGTTTGATACTAAGATGTTAAGCATAAATTGCTATGTTATAAGGTAATGATATTAAGCTCTTCTGGACAGTTAATAGCTTATGTTCACAGAAGGTTGCATATAGGTGAGCATGAATCCTGTAAGCTGATTAAAAATCTAGCCTAGCAAGGGTGTGGTAGCACATGCCTGTAATCCCAACATTCAGGAGACTAAACAGTAAAATTGAATTTGAGACCAGACTAGACTAAAACACGCTGTCTCAAAAAAAAAAAAAAAAAAAAAAAAGTTATACTTAGATGCCTTCAGACACTGGAAACTTAAGATCCTGAACTTTGCCTACTAAAGTTGTCTGTATCTTGTCAGATTTCAGCAAGGAATTGGGAACAATGCTTATTTGGGGAAATGTATTAGCGTATACAAGTCTCTGTGTTCTACTCTTGGTACTGTAAGAATAGCTAGTTGGAATCTTCCCACTGCTCCACCTATTAATGTGTATTAAGAGAAATGTCAGTGATCTATATGGTTTAATAAGCCTTTTCCCCCAAAATGTCTTCTAGAAGCATTTAAAGCAGAACACATTTCAGGAGATAAAAGAATTGGGTACCTGTTTATATGATTGAAAAATGGTAGTGCCAGTATTTAATATACTTAAGTAGAGCCCCTGTGCCAGTAGAAGAGTGATACGGGTCTTGATTCTAGCCTACAGATTTGTAGAATTAGCCCTGGGGCTTAAATAATTGGCTTCTGTCTAATTGCATGTTTTCAGCAGGGGGTAATTTGTGCCTTACCTTCTAAATGAAATGGTGAAACATTTGTTCTGTTCTGCCCTAGTACAAGTAAGGTGAAACAGTAAGTAGGGCTGTGACATGAGGTTAAGATGCAGTTAAACACACCTCACTTGTCCCATATTTTGGCACTTTGGGGAAGCAGTGTAGAGGTCCCCATATCTTTTGGAAATGTGATAATGAATACTGCCCAATGCCATTATGGTGTTCATCCTTTTACTCACCATATCTGGAACCACATGAGTTACAGGTATTTTGAATTGAGGACAAAGACGCAGGCACAATACGACTAAAACTTCTTAAATGAATTAAACTTACTGTATTTTGGATACCACAAAAAAACATTTTGTAAAATAATTCAAGGGACAGCAAACAACTGAAACTTTACTAGAACTCAGCCATTCACATCTCACTGTATGATAGCAAAGTAGTTTTAAAGACAGCATACAAAGCTCAACTACTTGTTATCTAGTGGGTTTAAGAGAGTATGTTTTAGCCTTGACTGGGGCCAAAAGATCAGTTGCTGAACATGCAAGGCTGTTGACAGGAGAAATTCCTTGCTTGGTTTCTGCGTAAGGCTGCTCAGGACAGGGAAAGTTTTATTTGAAAGCAAGGGATCCCAGCAAGAGGAGGAAGACCACAATGAAAACTGCAGGGCATGTCTACTAATCCAGTGATAGTAAACCCGCTTATGGCCCCTAAATCCACTTGCGGCATATGTGATGCAGCTGGCCGTTACCACTGAATGCTCTGAAGGGTTTACCATGTCTGCTTCATCTCAGAAGCAGCGTGCCATCCCTTTTGCTTTATTGATCACAGAGACCAACCTTGGAACCAAGCAGGATAGCATTTCATAGCAAATCATGGGAGCATGTGAGTAAAGCAAAACTACTCACCACATTTGCCAGAAAGCAAAAGAGCAAAAAGAAAGTAGAGGTCACAATCTCACTCAAGACCCTAAACACCTCTCACCAGGCTCCACCTCTGAAAGATTCTACCAGCTCCCAAGAGAACCTCCCTGGGGAACAAGCTAACACATGGGCCTTTGGAGCAAACTCAAAATCCAACCAATAGCTCCTTTATAGTATCTTAGCATTGATCACTCCCTTGCAGATGTACATGGTTTTATTTCACCCATTGCCTTGATGAGCATTTGAATTGTTTCTGGACTTTCACCTATTCTCGTACCTTTCCATATTTTTGCTATTGTATCTTTAGGGTAGATTTCTACAAGTGAGACTTGATCACAATGTATTTTCACTCCATCATGCTGAATTTCTCTCTGGGGATTTTGTTTTTCTCCCCTCTTAGTAGCTGTCCCACTAGCAATGTTTCAAAACAGCTATTTTCCCAGTGGGATACCTCTCCCATTTTAGGATACCTTGACTGCATTTTGTTTATGAGTGAGGTTAATAATAAGCTAATGGTTACTTGCATTTCTATTTCTGTGAGCAGCCTGTTTCATCTCTAATATATAAGATTCTTAGTAATCTTATTTTTTAGAAGCTCCCTCTATATTAAGGGTAATAACTCTTGGTAATAACTCTGTGATGTAAGTTACAAAATCTTTTTTCAACTTATCTTTTACTTCTGCTATTAGTATTTTTTTTTTTTTATTGTTCTGGTTTTGTTATAGAAGCATTTTTATTTCTGTTAATTACCTAAATTGCTTCATAAATTTGACCTAGTTTATGGTCAAATATATGACCAAATCATACCCAAGTTAAACAACTCACTGCTGTTTTCTTCTACTGCATATATACATTTTTTTAAAACGTGGGTACAGCACATGCCTAAAATGTGTGGGGCCTTGAATTTAATCCCCTGTACAAAAACAGGTGTGTTCCTGTTCTATCTGAAATCTACCATGTTTTATAATTTAAGAACCATTAAAAATGGATCCAATTTTACCTTTTTCCCATGTGACTACTAATTTTTACCATTGGTTCTGGTTAAAAGTATTTGGGAAGTTTTGATTGGCATTGATTTTCCTACTTCATGTCTGGAAGACCTCGTTTGTGATTCTGCTGAGGTGGCTAGAGTCTGAATTTATAGGTTACTTTCTGCTGTTTTACAGGCTGGATGATTTAAATGCCCTAAGGGCCATTTAAAGATGCTGGTGTTTATAAAAAGCTTTCTCTTTTGATCTCTCAGCAGGCCTGTGTGGCAGGATATTAATTTCCTCATTTTGCAGATAAGGAAACCAAGTTTCAGATTTACAGGGTCTCCTAAGGCATACCATGGTGTCCACCTACCCGCCTCAGTGCTCCTCCCTCTGTAGTCAGGCTATGGCTTGCAGGCACATTACGTGAGATCTGAGCTGTGATAGGCAAATCACAAGATATTTGAGCATTTACACCATAGCAAATGGGAACAGGAGTGGCAGGAGGCCTGGAGGAAGGAGGTGGCTGCTGAGCTGTTTCACATCTATTTTAAAGGATGAGTTGGAGGTAATGGAATAGAGAGGAAAAGGGAAAGGATCCAGATGAGGAGGCACAGGCCACATAGCTCAGAGGATTAAAGCACCTGCAAGCAGTCACAAGGGCCAGGGGTTCAATCCGGGCCTGCTGTGTCAGCCCGGCCCCCAGTGTACACTGAGACAGCAATTGAGACTGGGCATGGTGGCATGCCTGTAATCTCAGCTCTTGGGAATTACAAAATTATAAACAAAGGGATCAGTATGAGTCTGAGATGAGGCACATCATTCACCAAGGACCCTCTATTTTGATGTCTCCATACTACCTCTCCTGTCATACTATTACATTTCACTTAGTAACTAGTAGTTTTCTTTGACAATGCAGAAATCCAAGGCCTCAGAATGCTAAATAGGCTTCCTGTGATCATGCAGCTAATAAATTCCAAATTGGAATTATAACTCAACGTTTCTGATATCAGTGCTCTCATTCTATAAATATCCTATGGTGGAATGTTTCTAAACGTCTTTCTGCCAAGCGATACTGTGACTCAGTGATACACACTTTGATTCTGTAAGAGAACCAAGCCTACATGCCATTCAGCTTTTTTAGGAGTGTTGCTCTCTCTCTCTCTCTCTTTGTCTGTCTGTCTGTCTGTCTGTCTGTCTGTCTGCCTGCCTGCCTGCCTGCCTGCCTGCCTCCCCCACCTCCTCTCCATCCATCCATTTCATGTGTCTGTCTTCACTGATACCTACAAACTGGCTTAACATAGATTTACCTGATGCAAATCTGTCCTGGAATAGCCCAGTGCCTCCAAAACAACATGAATGATTCCTTATTTGGTCATCTCTGTACTTTTCATTTCAGCACGAAACAGGCTTTCAAAATGAGACCTTTTTCTCTTTTATTTCAGCGGCACCCCCCCCCCAAATGAAAATGAAGTTAAAGGTGCTAAGTAGACCCACTTCCAAAATACATGCAGAGCTCACTGCAAAAGAGGCTGGGTTCTAGGCTTGAAAGTCTTACTTCCCTCAAGTCAGTCAGTATCTGACTCGTGCTTGAAGAACCCTACAGCAAAAAAATGACAGATGAATGCCCACAAACACAAACAGGCATGAATGTTGATTCTGGACTGATATGGTACATGGAGAACCAAAGCTTGATCAAGTTTTTACCTAGGAGGACTTCTTGGAAGAGCAGACCATCCAGCCTCCACAGAAAGTGTGTAGGATGGACCACCACATGTGGCTATGGCTATAAAGCAAAGGCCAAAGAAAAAGACATTGCCTGTTATACATGTTACAGTGACAGATTCTCACTGATAAGGCTTGAGAAGTTTAGAAAGGAATTCTTTCAGAAAGAACCAACCTTGAATTTCCTTCCAACACAGAGAGACATCATCAAACTATACCTATTAAATTAAATCTCTTCTCCCCTTCCTTGTCTTTGCCAGCCCTCAGTGTTTCCAGTCCAAGCCTAGAGAGCCAGAGGTAGCTTCTTGAAGTCAGGGGAGGGAAACATTATGGAATAACCTCAAACACTAACTAATGCCACTGTCTTTTCATTTAAGGTGTACCTTCAGTATTCTCTTTGACATAATTTTTCGTTAACTTGTTCTCTTCCTCATTAGGCTGGGACTACCCCCCATTTTACAGGGCAAATTTATCTCCATGCATTTCTAGGTAAACAAACCCAAATAATTTAAAAAACATTCCAAGTTGAATATTTTCATTTATAAATGTAGAAAGGCAACTTAAAGGTCAAGCAAAATGAATAAAACAAGCAGCATCAAAGAAACTAACATAAACAAATTATAACAGCTGACTCTGAAAACAGCCATGCAAGTAAGGGGAATTTTTCTTCAAAAACTATAGGCCAAGAAGAAAGGAGAAAATCTTGCAACCAGACATTTCTGGAGAAATTTCTGTATTCCATGGGTTAAAGAAGAAATCCCAGAAGTTTCTAGAGGGGAGAGAAAACAAAAGACTTTACCCACTAATGGCCCTAAATGAGGATGCACTCAGGTAGCAGCAGAAATATCTGGTTCAGATTCTTGGCTTTGTCTCCCCTCTAAAGAGTTCAAGCCAGCTGATCTCTTGGATGTTTTGTTTTGTTTCAGTTCTGATCTGCTATGAATTCTTGCTGCTTAACTTCAGAGCTCAGCTGTCTTGCCCTATCTCTTTCCAGTTGAACCCCAGCTGTTCCATAGCTGCAATAAATACAGCTTTTTTTTTTTTTTTTTTATTACCTCATCCTTTATTTTATTTATTTATTTTTTTCTTGTTTCAGAACCTTTGTTTGTTTATTCACTCATTTTTATGGCCGGCTCAGCCCGCCCCAAGGGCAGGGCTGGCGCAGCATGTGGTGTGGGGGATCGAACCGCGGTCCCTGAAGCTGCCCAAGCTTCCCCAAGCAGGTGCTTTAGACCACTAAGCCAAACCGCCGGGCCCCTATTACTTCATCCTTTAAATGAATGAACCCTTGGGTTCACTGCCTGTATGCATGCTGACTTATCCATTCACCTTATTTCTTAAGAATGAGAATAATGTTTTTGAATATATCCCACTGTAAATAGAAAAGGCACTGTGTGTCTACTGGGCTAATCAACCCAAACTTTCATGAGAACTTACATGTGTCTCACACCATAAAAATCATAGCATTCTGATAAGACTGCATTGCCCTTCTATTCTAGTATGTGTCCAAGTTCATACAATAGGACTCTAGTTCCAGGTTGTTATGTTTTGTGTCTAGTTGCCCCCCCTCAAAGTCTCATGCAATCATGGTGCAGGGATTTCTAGAGTTTGAGACTTGACTCATGATCCACTGGGTTTATGTGTGGGATTATAGGTGTGGCCTGAGGCAGATAGGCTGAGGTCAAGAGCCTGATGTAACATAAAGAGAGACAGAGAGACAGACTTGCTCTGTTGCTCTCTGCTCCCCTGGTTGGTCAGTTGCCTCTGTCACAGTTTTATTACTTTCCCACTGCTATGAACTTCTGCTCTCTGCCATGTGCCAGTCTGCCTTGGAGCCAGCCAAGTATGGACTGAAACTTCTAGTAACTGTGAGCTAAATGAACCTTTCCTTTCTTCATTTTGGGTGTCAAGTATTTGTCCCAGCAATGAGAGAAGAGTTACTAAGACACAGGTGAACATGACACATGGTATAACAACAATGAGCACACGGAAAATTCATAGTTAAAAATAAACATTTCCTCACCTTGAGAGTTTTGAAGTCTTTGTGACTCTCTATTCATTGATTCTCAAAAATGCACACTATTCCCTATGTTTACTGAATCTGAAAGTATTTTATTTACCATATTATGAAAAATACTGGGTCTCTAGTTTTAACTACTGGTTTACAAAAAAAATGGGTTAAATATATTAATTCTTCACTGTTGATTGTTTACTGTGTAGAGCTTTTAAGTTTCATGCATTCCTATTTGTTGGTTATTGATTGTCTTACTACTTTTTTCATTGCTGGTACAAAATACTTGACACCCACAAGTTAAAGGATGAAAGGCTTATTTCAAGCTTGTAGATGTTTGGGTCTATAGTTGCCTGGTTCCAAGACTGGGTGGAATGGCAAAGGGGCGCTGCAAAGGAGAAACAGTCCATGGTATGGTAGGCAGGAGGAATAAACAGTGACGTAGTTTCTATGTCCTATCTTTCTTCTTTCCCTCTATATTCAGTCTACAAGCCTATTGGTTGGTGCCACCCAGAGCCATGCTGGGGCTTCCCTCTTCAGTAACCCTATCACCTACAACCACGGTAAACCAATCAGTGGACTAATCTAGTTATTACATCCATAATCCAGCCACCTCCCAAAAGCTCCACCTATGAGTTCATGAGGTTTTGGGAAGCTATCTAGGTGTTGATGATTTCTAAAGGATTCTTGGGGTCCTGTTTAGGAATTTCTTATGTTTATACACAATGAAATACTCTTCTGCCATAAAGGATAAACTGAAGCCATTTTTTAACCATTTGTAATGAAATGGATGCACCTTGAGACTATAATTTTAAGTGAAATAAATTAGACACTTGAGCATAAATATTGCATGGTTTGTTACTTACATGAGAAAGCCAAGACATGAGTAAAGAGAAAACTAAAAGAAAGACAATAGGAAAAAGGGAAATAGATCTTTTGCAAAAAAGGAAGGGGCCAAGAGATGGAAGGAGAGAGAAGGGAGAGGAAAGGAAGAAGAGAAAAAACAGCATGTGCTATATACACATACCAACTCCCCATGGGAATGTATTCATTATGTATAGCAAATATGTACTTAAAGACTGAAAAAACTAGTTTAAAATGGATCATAGGCCTAAATGTAAGATCTAAAGCTAAAAAATGTTTGAAATAAAATTATGGATCCAATTCCACAATGGGCATCTGAGATGAGTACATACTTCTCCGATAAAGAAGTACAAATGGCAAATAAATATATGAAAAAATGTTCAGCATCATTGGTCATGTGAGGGATGCAAATTAAAACAACACTGAAATCCCATTTCACTCTAGAAATAATGGATACTATTCAAGAAATCAACTAATAACAAATCCTGGTGGGGCTGTGGGATAAAAACAAACATTTCACCCCTATTCGTGGGAGGGTAGATTGATACAACCACCATGGAGAGCAATGTTGAGATTTCTCCAAAAACTAAGATTAGAGGTCCCATTTGATTCAGCTCTTCTGTTTGGTATCTTCCCAAAGGGTTTAAAAGCATTGTGGCACAGCAATATGTACAACATCCATGTTTATAGCAACACAGTTCATAATAACTAAATCTTGGAAGCAACACAAATGTCATTCAACCAATGAATGGATAAAACAAAAGGTGTTTTTAAAAAATGAAGAGCTACACAATCATAAGGAAGGATAACTTTGGGATATTTTTAGCCAAATGGATGGACTTTGAGACTATTGTACACACATGTGTAAATATCACATTATCTCTCTGGTGTGAGAAACTGAAATTGTAAATAAGAGCCAAAATGTGTAATAAACATTATGAAACAGAAAGAAATTGTTCAAAAGGAAAGAGGAACTAAGGAGAGGGAGAAAAGGAAGAAAGGGAATGAAAAAAGAAGGATAAAATGGAAAGAAAGCTTTGTAAATAAGGAAGCAAAAAGGGGTGGAAGGGAGGGAAGGGGAATGGAAAAGAAGGAAGAACCAGGATAATATGTCATGTACCGTGTAAATTTCCTATGAATATATATATATATATATATATATATACACATATATGTATAGTCATAGGGAATATATATATATATATATATATATATATATATATATATATTCAACAAATTTAACCTTAAAAAGGTGGCAAGAACAATAACAGTGGGAGAAGTAGGCTGGTGGAAACAGAATATTTTTAGGGAAGGTTAACAAGAATGTGTCTTTTATTTAATAAACTTTTTAAATGTAATAAAGAACTTATGGGAAAATATGGAAAAGATAGTTAAATAACACTGGAAGGATTCACTGCACTACACTCAGAATATGAGAAATTCTATAAAACAAATGAATTTCTTCATCAACGTGCACATAATATTAACAGAAAAAGATGGGATAGATACAAAATAAGAATTAAAAGGAAAATCACTACATAAATATGCAGGCTTTTCTCAAATGATTCAGACAAACAAAACACAAACAGGGACTGAATGTATAGCTCAGTGGAGTACACACCCAATATGCTATAGAGGCCCTGGGTTCAGCCCCAAGTGACCCCTGCCAAAATACCCTCAAATACTCAGCAAGAGTTAAATAGAGACACTTGGGATAAGCAAATGAACACAAAGCATGGACTCAGTATGAAAAATTACATGTTAAATATTTAAATTGTTAATTGCTATGAATTTTATTGAATATTATTATACCCAATTTGTGTTAAGACACAGATTTTGAAGTATTTACAGGTAGAATGTTAAAATGTCAGAAATTTTCTTTTAAATATATTCTAACAATGCTTTTATCTTCAATATGAGTGCCCAATACATGAGTATGTTAATTTTATACATGTTTATTGCTCTTCACACTTATAATTTGTATGCTTTCTATAAATTCTACAAAAATTTTACACAATACTTAATTTGTTAAGGGCCAGCAAGATAGCTCAGGGGACTAAAGTGCCTGCTTAGGCAGAGCACAGTGTCCAGGGTGATAGCTCAGGCGACTAAAGCGCCTGCTTAGGCAGAGGACAATGACTGGGGGTCCATCCCCAGCTTGCTGTGCCAGCCCTACCCCTGGAGTGTGCTGAGACAGCTACTGAAACGGCGTGGTGGTGCATGCTTATAATCACAGCACTTGGGAGGCTGAAAACAGGAGAGTCACTAGGAGTCTGATGTATGCAGTTTTAATTATGTAGACCTGTAAACCCTGTTCCAAACACATTTTTTAAAAATAATAAATAAAAATAAATTTATTAGATAGTTTTCTTTTTTGTGATACTGGGCAATTAAACCCAGGGCCTTTTCACTAAGCTACAATCCCAGGATGTTTTCTATTTCTTTGTTTTGAAGTGGAGTCTCACTAAATTGCTCAACTGCCCAGGCTGTGTTTAAACTTGCAATCCTACCTCAGCATCCCAGAATGTTGGGATTACAGGCATGCACCACCATCTGAGCATACATATTAAATTTTTAAGCCCATAGATGATAGATGATTTAAAATCAGTTTATATGGCAACAGTATACAGTTAAAAGATGATTGCTAGCATTCATCTGGAGGTATTTCCAGCATGTACAAGTATGTGTTTGCAAATACGTCTTAGAGAAAAGTCCATATATATATATATATATATATATATATATGGAATTGAATAACTTTCAATGGTTGCACACTATATCGTTGTATACCTTACCATATTTAATTTTTCTATTTTTTATTTGTTGTCCTTTTGAGACACGGTCTCACTATGCAGCTCAGGCTGGCCTCAGCTCACTTTGTAGCCCAGGCTGGTCTCAAACTCACAAGGATCCTCTTGCCTCAGCCTGCTGAGTGCTGAGATTACAGCCTTACTACATTTTTAATCTCCCTACTGACCTACTTTTGGCTATCCTGGCAACCTACAGTTTTGTGACTTCACATGCTGCTTCAATTTTTGTCCAGCCTGTCAGGCTTTATACTCATGCTTTATAAAGGATAATGGACGTTATCTAATTGTCACCAAGATCTTTGTATTCCTTTATATCCATTTGTACCCACCATCTTATACAGTGCTCGTTTATAGTATATTGATGTAAAAATACTAACATCCTCCAGAGGGAGATGTTTTCAAAATAAACTGACCTTTGATTATAATTGTTCTTTTTTAAAAACTTAAGCAAGGAAGACATGTTATGTTTGACTATAATTTAGTACAGAGAAATGTCAGCTGAAATACTTCTGGAATCAGAGGTTTTCTCTGCTAAATGATCTGATAAATACATATCAGACTAGAAAAATAAATGTATAAGAAAACTTGAAACTGCAAATTTAACAAGAAACTTAATGACATGAAACCAAACATTTGAAGAAATAGGATTTTGGCTTTAAAGCCCTTTCTCTGTGACCCTTCCCTCAGCGCCTGGCTCCTTGTCTGCTAGGTCCTCCTACTGGGAAGCAGTACTCTGTGACACAGATTCTTGCTCGTCGAAACTTGCAACTTGCTGAGGCAGAGTAAGAGTGTGGAGACCAGATGAGGCTGGAGGGCTCTTCTGATGCAGGAGTTTAGGGGGAAGCATACTGGAGCAAAACTGACCTGTCCTTGGAGAAAAGTAGGTGGTGACAGTACTGGGAACCCCTGTGGGCTACTGAGTGCTTTAAAGGCCTTTGATCTCTCCCCAGAAGAATGCACCCACTCTACTTACACACTGTTTTACATACAATTTCACAAGGCTTAATAGGCCCCTGAGGCCTCTGGACTCTGGAAAGGACTTGGGATGTGTAAGAACTCATAAAAAGGAAGAATTAAACTTAACTGAGGTTTAAAAGTCGTCTTTCTACCACTATTGAGTGTTATCAAAAAGTGGGAGTAATTTGGTGATTGGTGTTTTTATGAATGTTTCTTAGGAAGTTGGAAGAACAAATTAGGGCTAAAAATATAATAATGTAAAAACAAGAATTCCTTATATTAGGTAGAATGGGGCTATGTTGGGCATGGTGGTGCACACCTGTAACCCCATCACTGAGGAGGCTGAGGCAGAAGGATCATATGAGTTCAAGGCCAGCCTAAGCTGCATAGGGAGACCCTGTATTGAAAGAAAAAAAGAAAAGAAAAAGAATGACTGAAGGAAAGGAAGGAAGGAAGGAAAGAAAGAAGGGAGGAAGGAAGGAAGGAAGGAAAGAAGGAAGGAAGGAAGGAAGGAAGGAAGGAAGGAAGGAAGGAAGGAAGGAAGGGAGGGAGGAAGGAAGGAAAGAAGGAAGGAAAGAAGGAAGGAAGGGAAAGAAAGAGAGAGAAAGAAAGAAAAAGAAAGAAAGAAAGAAAGAAAGAAAGAAAGAAAGAAAGAAAAGAGAAAATAAGAAAGGCCATTTGGTTATGTATCTGGTTTCATTAGTCTGCGTTCTTCTTTTGGGCTCAGACATGATTACTGTCTCATACTCTACTAGCCATAGAGTGAGAATATCTGATGGTGGTATATTGTGGGAATTTTTATGTGTAACAGAATATCTTAGTTGACTTGTGAGTGCCAGACCAACTCCTGCTGCTCTTCTCTTTCATGAGTCAAAACTAATCTGGCTGCAAATACGAGAAACCAAAACCCAGTCCAGGGCCAAATTCCCCTCAGTTGGAACCATGTCTTGTGTCCTATTCTAAACTAATCCTACAATAAAGGGGCAGATTGGTTGTGTGAGATCAATGACACAGCCCTGGATAGAAAGCAGAAGGTAAAGACACATTCCCCAAAACTGGGGACAGGGGAAAGAATGGGCTCCCTCAAGGAAATTAAGAATGCATTGTTTTCACTCAAAAAATAGTGAATGTCAAAATTTATATGAAAATTCAAAGATCAGTAATAGTTGAAGGGCCAGCCAGATAGCTCAGTGGATTAAAGCGCCTGCTTAGGTATGCTGAGAAGGTGAACGAAACTGGCCGTGGTGGTGAGCGCTTGGAACCCCAGCACTTGGGAGGCTGAAAACAGGAGGATCACTTTGAGTCTGATCTGTGTAGTGAGACCCAGTACTACATATGTTAGAAAGTAATTTAAGCCGGGCGTGGTGGCTCACACCTGTAATCCCAGCACTCGGGAGGCTGAGGCAGGAGGATTGGTGCGAGTTCGAGACCAGCTTGGGCTACAAAAGTGAGCTCAAGGCCAGCCTCAACTGCATAGTGAGACCCTGTCTCAAAAAGACAAAAAAAAAAAAAGTAATTTAAAAAATATAGTTGAAACCATTTTTTAAAAATACAACTGGATATGGTGGAATACCTATAATCTTAGCTACTTGGGAGGCTGGGGCAGGAGGATTTCAAATTCAAATCCAGCCTAAACAATTTATTGAGACTCTGACTCAGAGTTAAACATAAGAAAGAATGGGGATGTAATTCAACAATTCCTGGGTTTATACTTCCATACCAAAATAATCAAAAAATAAATAGAGTGAGATGAGCCAGTTTGTATGATTTCAAGACTTACTGTAGAGTTATAGTAATCAAGACTGTGCTGCTAGCAGAGCCTACAGTGGGTTAGCCCAGTACTATATGCAATACAGTACTAGTTAAATATGAATCATCTTATCTACTGAAATACTTCATAGGTTAAGTAACTGAGACTCAGAGCTCTTAAGTAGCAGAAATCAAAATCACTTAACCATCAGGCTAACTCCATTCCTTCTTTTTCCCAGGATTTCAAGGTGCTAAGATCTGAGCAAGTAGAAGAAAACAAAGCTCTGATATGACATGAGTGGCAGGCCTTGGGGAACAGTGAGGGAAGATGTCATACTGATGAGAGAAAGGACGAAATCAAAACATAAATGTGTGCTTTTTGTACAGAAGAATGAAATGGTAGTGCTGCAGGTAGTATGCAAAATATATTAGGAGAAATTGAAGATTGAGAAATTAGAAAAGGGGCTAGAAAACTTACCACGATGAAACAAAGGAAATGTTTACACAGGCAGGAGCAATCAAGGGTTTTGCTCTCAAGAAGCAATAGAGGGACATAGACACCTTTATCTCATTAATTTTGCACATATTTATTATCGAGTGCTTAGAATGAGCCAACTATGGTGCCCACACTGCCTACACAGAGCTTACAGAAGGTACCAACAGGATTTGACAATGAAACGGGGAGAAACACAAAAGAAAAACAGATAAAATAGACTACAGTGCGACCCTGGAAGTTAGATTCTCTTAAGTAAGGCTAGTTCTTATTTCCGACTTGATGTCATTCAGTTTGAACTTTAAAATATGCCTTTGCTGGTATATTTTAGATGAAAATTTTATATGAAAACAAATGCAAGTAGGAGTTCTACTATACAAAGGAAAGAGTTGTGATTTCTTATGTGTCAGGCTCAAATATTCTAGATTGTAGACTTATTTCCTTTCTATCAAGCTTGGTTTTCTCAATATAAAAATGTGGCTCTCTTGGTGTCTAATCCTGGTGCACATTAAAATCTTCTCAGGTTTTATGCAGTACACAAAACTGGACCTTCCCAAGACTTCGAGGATCACAATTTCTGATATATATATATATATATATTTTTTTTTTCCTAATACTCAGCCAAAGTACAGAACCATTAATTTGATGATCTTTAATGTCTTTTCCACATATAAAGAGGCTATGAATTTCAAAGACATAAAGTGAAACACTCTTAACATTATGTTTTGTAGGTGAATATGGCATGGAGTAAAAATTAGTTTAGGTTTTTGTAGTTATATCTTGTAAAAATATGATTACAGTATTTCATGGTATAGTCCAAGGAAAAGAGCAAGTCTTATGAGAACTATGACCAAATATCTGATCTATCTCATCTCAAGAAAGACAAACCACAGAAAGACATTTAGTAGGTGAGTATACACACACACACACACACACACACACACACACACACACACACACAATATACACGTCATTTGACTATTGGGTTAATTCCTAGTTCATGAATTTGTGTAATAGAATACTTCTTTCCATTAGGGAGAGCTACAACTTTGTTACAGAACTTCACAAATTTATAGAAGGGATGTTTTATTACTGGTAAATTTCAAGTGAAACATGAATAATTTATTAAAATGTATGGCATAAATTGTTTTTCAGAATAGTCATATTGTTTCAAATATTTGGATGGCTTTATATATCACATCTTCTGTAACATTGGTCAGAATATGTAGTAAAATGTTCTTTTCTTTTTTGTGTGGGGAGCAGAGTTTAGCCCTGTACTTCAGGCTAGCCTTGAACTCATTCATAGCCCAGGGTGGCCTTGACTTTACAGTGATCCTCCTGTGCCAGCTTCTTGAATGCTGGGATTATAGGCATGTGCCACCAAGCCCCACTAGAATTGTTTATTATGATTTCCTTCAAAAGGAACCCAGGGCTGGGGAGATAGCTCAGCAGTCTAAATCACCTGCTTAGGCAAGGCTAGGCAGGCACAGAGGACCATGGTTCAATCCCAGCACCACATGCCACACCAGCTCCACGTGCAGGGTGGGTTGAGCAGCCCCCTCCCCAAAAAAAGGAACCCAAACACTCTGCTACTGGAAAAGTATCTGTTAATAGTAATACAATGAGGGTATTTCTAATACAGAGTCATAATCTTATATTTTAAATTCAAAAATGCAAAAAAACATATTTAGCAAATAAATAAGACATTCAGTTTAATTTCTGGAAAGCATTGAATATTTTTAGTACACTATATGTTTTCCATACAACTCCACCATTCATGCAAACAAATAAAAAATTGGTCTTTTATCTGAAATTCACACTTAGGTGTGCTTTTCATTTTATCTTGTCAGACTAATTAAAAACCAAAAATTTTTGTAACTATTCGACGACAAAAGGCCACCTAAATTGTGATGAGGCTATTCAGAGCCTTTGCTTCACTCTGTGTGAATATTTATATAAATCACAGCAGAAATAGCAATCTGTTCTACTATGAATATTACTCTGTATTTCACCAAGAATCTTACGTAGTGTTTACCATATTATTTGTATAATAAAAAATATTGCATTCCAAAATACTGTTGTCATGACATTGCTATCTTTCCAATAACCCACTATGATTATGGAACACTGAACTATGTATATAACTATTTTCTCTTAGTTCAATGAGTAGAAATTTTTGTATCAATAATGATTAGAAAAATTATCATGTCTGCATCCTGTGCTCTAAATTACTATGAGGACAACAGTATGCATTGTATAAATTATTGGGAATGTACTACTAATGTGTTTTGAAACTGTTGTACTGTTATTTCTTATTAAAAGTAATAAAAAATAAAACATATTGCTGTCCCAAGAACTGTAGACTAATAATGTCTTTAATTTAGTAAATAAAAAGGTAAGAATGCAAAACTGTTCTTTCTGAGAACATTTTAAAGAAAATTTTAAAGAAATGTTCTCAGAAATTTAAACTAATTCAAACTTAATACTAATATTTTAAGTATTAGTTCATTATTGGTAATACTGTTAAGTTAGGCAGAAATATTAAAGACAGTTAGACAGGGCAAGGCTCTTGAGCAGATCAATGCAGAGGTAGAAAACATATTATGGCAGTGGCCAAAAGTACACCTGTGGAGGTTAGGCCTAAAGGTAAAAAAAAAAAAATGACAATGACCATCTGTCTTCCTCAGAAATAAACAATAAATTAAAATTAATATCAGTCACCCTAACAGGTGGCTAGAACCCCATGTTTGCTTCTTTCTAAAAGAAAAAGTCCTTGCTCTTCCCATGTATACTAGCTACATGACCTAATTCCATATTGAATCAATATTTTTACCTACATGGCTAAACTTGCAATCATATTGGCAGAGCAGAGCTTGTCCTATATGTGCCTGCCTTGTAATTTTTGTACCCACCTTGTGATTTTGTCCTATGAAACTTGCATTGTAAAATGGGGCCCATGGTAATCCACACGGGACCCCTTCTATCTCTTAGGAGCCAACCCACCCCCAAAAAATATTTCCTACTCTTAACCTCTGTTCCTGAGAATTTCTTCTTTGGTTTTGGGGAAAATGAACTTGGCATGTCAGATATTTAGAAAGTTAGGAGCATTACAGTTATTTCCTCTATATCAGTATGACTAGAAATAACCACAATGTCTTTTTCTAAGGGTCTGGATTTATTGCTGTCTTCAAAAAATTTTACAAAAAATGATAGAGACATGTCATCCACAGTCCAAACAGAAAGACCTGAGGGAAAAATCTTTGCCACTCTCCAACGATGGAGAATCGCCTCAGACCTTGAAAAACAGGTAGCCATCTCTCTGGCTCAAGATTTTTAGAGGATTCTGTCCATGATCATCTGACTCTAAGGCAGAAATGGCAGGGTAGAGGGGCATATTAGAATAAAAGGTCTGTGTTCTGGAGGCCAGGAAGCAGAGCGAGTTGAAGGAGAAGCTGGAAACAAGAAAACATCCATCCACGTCAAGCCCCTCTGTATAACCACACACTCTGCCTCTGCTGAGGGCAGCACCAAATTATCCAGTCATCTTCTGAACACAAAACCGTGGGCTATATTTTAGGTCTAAACCACAGCTACTACTTAACAAAAACTAGCTAAACTGTCTTAAATATGCCTGCGTACTGTAGAAATTTATAGGGTCAATATTAATGACCATTAAAGAACTGCTCACTAATAGTAAATCAAATATGCTTTTCCCTTATTAAGCACCTATTGATTTTCCTATTTCTTTTTCCAGTTTAAATTATCTCAGTTCCTTCAAAATTTGTTCATTGTTGTTCCTATGCCTTATTATTCTAAAACAGCAAGTCTTAATCTCACAGGCACTAGTACTCATTAAAGGCTTTATATAAAGGAAGATGGCTTCTGTAGGCATGCAATTTGACAGCCAAAAATTATGTTTTAGAACATTCTCAGTCTTTGTAATATTTTTGCTCTATCATTTCCTGCTGTCTTTTTATATCGAACTTGTTCCTTCTAGTTACTTTGAAAAATGGATTATCAGTTAATGTTCCTTTTACATCAACATACATTTTTGTCTCCCAAGTCTTTTTTTCTCTTTTTGAATTGAACCCTAGTTCTTTCTACTAAAATGTAGTCCCAGAACTTCTTTTACTTTCATTTTAATTTTTGAGACAGAGTTTAGCTCAGTGGTTAAATAGCCAAAGAGGGCTCAAACTTGTGATTCTTTTGTGTCCATATCCCAGAGTGCTGAGGCTAGAGGTGCACACCACCATATCCAGCTCTTCTCCAGAGAATTAATTCATACCTGGGTACAAGGGCATGTGCCTGTGATGCCAGGTACTTAGGAGCCTAAGGAAGGAAGATCACAAGTTTGAGGTCATCCTGGGCAACTTCACCCTTTGTTTCAAAGTAAAAGAGCCCAGAGAACATAACTCAGTGGTAGAGCACCCCTGGTTAATCCCAGGAAAGAAAGAAGAAAGAAAGAAAGAAAGAAAGAAAGAAAGAAAGAAAGAAAGAAAGAAAGAAAGAAAGAAAGAAAGAAAGAAAGAAAGAAAGAAAAGAAAGAAAGAAAGAAAGAAAGAAAGAAAGAAAGAAAGAAAGAAAGAAAGAAAGAAGGAAAGAAAGAACTCAGAACTGTACTCAAAGCCCACTTGTTTGTGGTCATCCATGTAATTAATTAAAAAAAAATAGTAGGGACTGGGAAGGTAGCTAGGTGGTCTAAGTTCCTGCCTGGCAGGTGTAAGGACCCAGGTTTGATCCCCTGTACCACATGTTGTGCCACCATGCCGGCTACTGAAACCAGGCAGGGGTGGTATACACCTGCAATCATAGTGCTGAGGAGGCTCAGATAGAAGGATGACTACGAGTCTGATCTGCACAGCAAGACCCTGTACCAAATAAATAAATAAATAAATAAATAAATAAATGAATAAACAAACAAACAAATAGATGTTTGGTTAAAGTTGCCTATTACTTGCTAGGCAACCTTGTGTCACATGCTAGTAACTTTGCAAAAGTGTAAATAAAGAACCATTTTGTTGTGAATAAAAAAAGAAAAAAATACATGTATACACAAGATAGGATAGATGTACAGCTATTTTCTCTTAGTTCATTGAGAAGAAAGGTTTGTACTAATGTTGTTTAGACAAGCTATTATGTCTGCATCTTGTCCTATGAATAACTACTATGTAGACAATATGCAATGTATTGATTATTGTAACTGTCCTACTAGCCTGTTTTGAAACTGTTTCATTGCTATTTTTTCTCATTAAAATAAATTTTTAAGAATTTAATAAAAGAAAAACAGTGGTATTCCCAGTGTGTGTGTGTGTGCGTGTGTGCGTGTGTCTCTGTGTGTGTGTGTCTGTGTGTGTGTGTGTGTGTCTCTGCGTGTGTGTGTCTGTGTGACATGTATCCTGTCAAAAAAGAAAAAAGGTCAGGTTTAGCAACACTGTACGAAGTGGTATGGATATCAAATCAAAGTCCATATGTATGCTGCAAATATGGTTAACACAAATTTGATCACATCATGTGAGTAATTTTTGTCATTACATTATTATAATTTTATCTATAGCTCAATTTTTAAGGAGCATCTCATATAAATTTATCATAATTTCCTGAAAGCACTCATTATTGGACATTTCCACTCTTTCAAATTATCTGCTATTATAAATACTATAGCAATGAACATAATGCTTTCTTTTAAACACCCAGGATTTCTTTTTCGTCTAATATTTCTTTTTATTGCTGGGGCTTAAACTCAGGGGCTTCCAAATGCCGAGTAAGCACTCTACCACTGAGCTACACTGCCAGCTTTTTCTTTCTTTCAACAAAGTCTTTCTTTGTGGTTGAGGCTGGCCTTGAACTCAGGGTGATCCTCCTGCCTCAGCCACCCAAGTGCTGGGCATCTGCAATTATTTAAACTAAAGTCAAGCAGTTTAATTGCTAGTTAAAAGAATAAAGACCAACTTAACATTCTTGGTACATACTGACACATTTTTTCCCAAGAGAATTGTGTCCAAGTGTATTCTCATTAGCAATACATGCAAGGGAGCCTTGCTTGCAATTAATGGATATATAAACAGTTTTCTCTCTCCTCAAAGTTTTTAGTTTTTAGATTCTTCACACCTTTCCTAAAGACAATTGAAAACATTACCTGCAGATGGCCAAATCAACTTTTGTAATGCTTTGTCCAGTTCACTAACCTCAATATTGATCTTTGGCTTTTAATTAATGTAGAAGTTAGAATTACAAAGAGTTTCTGATGTTAATTCTAATATTCTTTAATTGAAGAATGGTGAAATCCTTGGTGAAACAACAGCTGCTGCATTTCATGGAGGCCCAGGGACCGGCTTTGTGACCTTTGGAAGCCACAAGGTCAAGGAAGGATAATCTGCTGGCCTGCTGCTGTGAAGCCAGCACTGTGGTCCCCTGTGGTAACTACTTGGCTTGTTTGCAAACACTCTTTTCCTTTTCCTTTTCCTCAGCACATAATAAGATCACACATTCCTAATTCCTTTTGAAATTATCTCTACCCACAGACTTGCTTTGATTAGTTACATGTGCCTGGAAACTGGGCATCATGGTGCATGCTTGTAATATCAGTGCTCTGGGAGGCTGAGGCAGGAAGGTTATAAATTTGAACCCAGCCTGGGCTATTTCATAATTTGGCAATACCTGTCTCAAAATAAAAAACAAATAAAAAAAGATGAGATTTAGCTCAGTGCAAAGGCCCTAGATGAAATCCCTAGTAGCACAATAATTATAATAAGAGAGATAATAATAATGGACTGGGCATGCAGTTCAGTGCAAAAGCACTGCATTTAATCCTCAACACTAAGGGGTGGGAAGCAAGTGGAGATGCAAGCAGTAAGTAGTAGCAGCAGCAGCAGCAACTTCTTTCTGTCCCTTTATATCTTATCCAGGTTGTAAGCCTGTTAATTAGTGTCACCTCACCTTCAGACTAGGGGCCACTTAATCCTAGAATCACATACTTAATTCCAGCTTCACACCCTTCATCTCAGCATCGTACATGCTAGATACAACCACCTCTGAAAAACCCCAGCTGTGACTACAGGAGACTTAGGGGAACATTTAGGTATAAGCCACAACTGCATCTATTTTTACATTCTCTAATACAGACTTTAAAGTATAGAATCCCTACCAACTATATATCTCTAGTTCTATGACCCTACTACCCAGTATTCTGCAGGCATATCTCTTCACAAAGGCTGGAGCTTAGGAATATGTGGCTTAGTATTAACTGCGTAAATGCCTGATGCTGAAGGGCCAGCCAAATAGCTCAGTGGATTAGAGCACTTGCTTAGGCAGACACAGCAGCCAGAGTTCAATCCCCTGTGTACTGTGCCAGCCTTGCCCGTTGCATGCGCTGATGTGGCGATTGAGACTGGGCATGGTGGTGCGTGCCTGTAATCCCAGCTCTTGGGAGCCTCAACACAGCTGGATCACTACGAGTCTTATCTACATAGTGGGACCCTGCAGACCCTTACTAAGAAATACAAAATGAATAAATAAATGTCTGATGTTGGAATTGCTTCTTTATTTGTGGGAGACTCTAACATCTAGTTTAGGCTGTCCTACTTTCTTTTTCTTTTTTGAAAGGAGACAACTTTCAAAGTTGGGTTTGATCTGGAGATATTTTGTTTTATTATTAAAACAAAGAGACAAAGCTGTAATAGTGTTTTTGTTTTCTAGCTTGCATCACAAATGCTATCCCTGTTACCAAGCTGCCTGGATTTTAATGTAGGGCTTTCCCATTCATTTGCCTGAGAGATAAACACACATCTTAAGACCACACAAAGAACTAGGCATTGTATACTATGATGAATCCTATCACAAAGATCTGTTGTGACAAAATAATGTGATTCTGACATGAGAAAACCAATTGTTATTAATAATTCCTCTTGCATGTTTTGAAAAGGGTTTTAATTTGCTGACAACTGTGTGTATTAAATGCAGGTTGGAGGTGAGAGATGGAAAGAAAAGAGAAACACCAGGACCTGAGGATTCCAGGAAAAGAAAAGATGAAGGAAAAATCCTAGGGGCACAAATTTGGGCAAGTCTGTGTGTGTGTGTGTGTGTGTGTGCCTGTCTGTCTGTGGCCTCTGATTAGGATATATGAGAACTCTTTCATATTTCTTGTTTTGAAATCTTTAGTGAAGCTGGTAAATGCTGAGAATATCTATACGTTTTCTGCAAAACAGGGAAGGGTCCCAAATTCTTCCAGCCTACAAGAATAAGGCAACAGCTTCTATCTTCATTATCAATGGAAACTCTTAGTGTAATGCCTAGCAAATCCATTGACTAAACTCCCTCTTCCTTCATTGTCTGAGAGAGAAGGTATTTCATAACAGCAAACAACAACGGGCATTTATGACATTTAAACAGCGTTATGTTTGCAATGATCTGTCATACAACAATCAGAGACTCAAGTAGCTGGCAATGAGTGATGTAGTTAAAGAAGACATTGTTTTTAAGGCCTAAGGTTTGAACAATTGGAGACAGAAAGACTAAGAAGAGAAGCACAACGTAAGGAAATCACTTGTTATGAGCATCAGAGAAGTAACCATGTACCCTACAGACTGGGGCTCTTGCAAGAACAGACTCTAGCCAGGACCAAGGCTTTATTAGTCAATTTTTTAATCATTTCTTCTGAATCCAAGAGAAAAAAATGTGCAGACAATACAATTTTCCTTGTATATTTTTAATATTGTTGCTATGATTTGGGGCTTGGCTCAAACTTTTATTAACTTTATTAAAAGTCTTTTTTGTGTGGGATTCGTTCTTTTTAAATTGCTGATAAATTATATAAAATTATATTTATGGTGAAGTTTCTGAGTCTTAGAAGGTAAGCAGGTAAGAAGGTAATCCTTAGCCAGGGGTGGTGGTGCATATCTGCAAACCCAGAACTTGGGAGGCTGAGGCAGGAGGATTGGTGCAAGTTGGAGACCAGCCTGGGCTACAAAAGTGAGCTCAAGGCCAACCTGAACTGCATAGTGAGACCCAGTCTCAAAAACACACACAAAAGAAAGAAAGGAAGAAAGGAAGGCAGGAAGAAAGAAAGAAAGAAAGGAAGAAGAAGAAGAAGAAGAAGAAGAAGAAGAAGAAGAAGAAGAAGAAGAAGAAGAAGAAGAAGAAAAAGAAAGAAAGAAAGAAAGAAAGAAAGAAAGAAAGAAAGAAAGAAAGGAAGGAAGGAAGGAAGAAAGAAATCCTTATAAAACCTTGCCACTTGGTTGTACATAGCATTTCTACATGTATTTAGTAGCTTGGGACAACATCCTCTCTCTCAGTTATAGAAGTAACAAATACTACAAAAACACATAGTAGAAAGTCATGGAGAAGAAAATGAGCCAGATGTGGTAGTACACGCCTGTAATCCCCACTCAGGAGGCTTACCCCCAAAGAATTGCAAGCTTGAGGTCAGCACAGGCAGTACAGGAAGACCTTATCTCAAAATAAAATAGAAAGGGCTGAGGATGGAGTGTAGTGGATTCCACCCCCACTATTGCAAAAATAAATAAATAATAAAAAAGTGAAAAAAAGGAAAATCAGATTCAATCTAACAACCGAGGAATAAGCATTTTGTGGTCTAAAATGTTTAACATTGAGCTTTAGAAATTAGGCATGCGTGGTGGCACATATCTCTAATCCTAGAACTTGGGGAGGCTGAGACAGAGCATCTCAAGTTTGAACCCAGTGACAGCAATTTGTGAATTTTGTGGGGCCCTGTTTCAAAAAAATAAAAAAAGCAAGTAAGCAAGAAAGGACACATGAAAGAAGGAAAAAAAAAATAGAAGAAGAAATTAAATTGAACCTTATACAGAACAATCTTGAAAAAAATAAAAGATTTGCCCCTATCCAAGATGAGACACATACGCCCTATAAAAGTTCTTGAAATGCATACAATTCTTCCAACCTCTCCATTATTCCACAAATACAGGAAGATTTAAGTACATATTTAGAACTACAGAAATGAACACTTAATTATTAAAATACTCTTTTTATTTATTTATTTGTTTATTTGTTTTTTTTTTTGGTGGTACCAGGGATCAAACTCAGGACCTGGCACTTGCCAGGCAAGCGCTTATTCCACTAAGCTAGCTCCCTGGCCCCAAAATACTCTTTTAATAAATATTTAAACAAGCTTACTTCCTCCCTAAATTTGCTTAACTACCTAGAAAAGGGCTAGTTACTCCAGGTGTTTTGCAGAGTCAACACATGTGTGTAAGGAAACAGAGCAAAGTGCCTAGTTTCTTTTTTACCATCATGAAAAAAGTTCATCTTTTCAGTTTACTTCTTACGGTGAATGCATTGTTTATCATAGTGCTCCTTACCCTCTTCACAGTTTCTTTCTTTCTGTGTTACTGTGTTTTACTCTGAGTGAAGAATGTACTTTTAAATAATTAAGACTTGATATATTGACACATCTCGTGATTGTTCAGTTTCTGTTCAGAAATTGTTCAGTTCTGTGGTAGAGATGTGGTGCAGTGGCCCAGGGTTTAATCTCTATCACCACAATGAAATAAATTACATCTAGGGGTGGTGGCATACACCTGCAATCCCAGAACAGAGACACTGTAACCTGGGGATCACTAGTTGGAAGCCAGTTAGGGCTACAAAGAGTCCCAGGCCAGCCTGGGCTACATAGTGAGTCTCAAAAACAAAACAAAACCAAACAAAACACCAAACAAACAAACAAACAAACAAACAAATAAATAAATAAATATTGACCAGCCAAATAGCTCAGCGGATTAAAGCACCTGCTTAGGTAGATGCTAGATGCAGCAGCCACGGTTCAGTCCCGGAGACTGGGCGTGGTGGTACATGCCTGTCATCCCAGCTCTTGGGAGGCTGAACACAAGAGAATCACTATGAGTCTGATCTCTATAGTGAGACCCTGCAGACCCTGTATACTCTTACTAAAATAAAAATAAATACATAAATATTACTATATTCATTATATTCTATGGATAAAGTCACAGAACACTAACCCAATAAAAAATCTGTTTACACATGAAACACATGTCTGAAATAATATTTTGGTGAGTTTAAGTAGAGAAGGTTTTGTATGAAAAGATGCAGTTCAATGAGCTCAGTGTTTCTGCAGCAGCTTTCACCCCCTCTAGTGGACAGTCATGAGTTTAGAGGACATTTCCCAACTATTTTGATTAGCCTGTAAAATTTATCTAATAGGATGACTTTTCTCAAACATATGGTACTTCATGATTAATTTTCACTTAAGCAAGAGAATATGTCACCATTTTTTTAAAAAAAAATTCTCCTCTCCTACACATTTATAAATGAAATTATCTTCTTGGCACGGTTTAAAAATAGATCTGCAAACAGGAAGGGGACCAGGAAATGGATGAAGGGAAGGGAAAGGACACAAAAGAATTAAGAATGTGTAACCTACATGTACCAACTCCCTAGGATGGATTTTATCATTATGTGCTGTAACAGGTACTTGTGAAAAAGGAAAAAAAACAGCTGCTCCAGCCCTAGCTGTAAGGAGCAAGCAACTATCATCTCAGCTACCTGGGAGGCAAGGGCACAAAGGCGGCTTGAGCTTACCAGCTGGAGACCAGCCTGGGCAGTACTGCAAAGTGCCATCCCCAAAACCACATCACTAATGAGCTGAAATACCATTAGTGTATTTTATTTCTTAGTCTATCACATGAGATAAATTCCCAATTTAGGACACATGTCACTTAATTATGAGCTAAAGTAGCAATAAAGAAAACTCTGCCTCTGATTAGACGTCTCAGTTTTATCATTCCCAACAATACCACTCTACTAAAAACCAACCAAACAAACAAAACCTGGGAAAACATATGTGATTTTGAATGTATCTTCCTACCATTATGTTTAGAAAGAAAAACTCATCTTAACAAAGCAGCTTCAGCTGGTATTTTATGCATCAATTGACAGCTGTTCAACCTTGGCGTTGTGCAGCTGAGACATAATTATTCTTATATTCTTAGTTCTCTCTCTCTCTCTCTCTCTCTCTCTCTCTCTCTCTCTCTCTCTCTCTCTCTCTCTCTTTCTCTCTCTACTCTTAAGGGGCTCTGTGCACCCTCAGGATGCCAAAGATAACATCTAGATCAGCAATTTCTCATAAATCATTGGAACACAGAACATGAAACAAGAAGAAACCAAGAATCCAATAATAAATATGGCAAGGTGCACAAACAAGAGAATTGAAACCAGATGAAAAGGAGCCTTTCAGTACAAAAGGTCAAGAAACATGTTTCTCACGTTCCCTGAAAGCCTTGGATTAAGCCCCCTGGTTGTGCTGTCTTTCCCACCACCAGCTTACTGCTTTACTGCTTTTGGAGTATTTCTGTGGTGGATTTAAGGCTTTCACCTACAACTGAAAAATTGGTGTAGTTTATTGTAGTTTGCTCAAGGCCTCAGGCCATTATGCAATGAAGGAGAAAATTGTGTTTATTGTACCTTTAGGAGTTCTGGCCCATATGTCTTGAAACACATTATACATATATGTACATGAATTTAGCTCAATTTACTCCATATGTACTTCAACATGAAGTTACAAACATGATAATAAAGTAATGTGACATTTTGTTTTTAAACAAATATGCCAGAATTCCTCAGGAGCCATAAGATGATATATGTGTCTGAACAGTACTGATGTTATTATATATGAGAAGAGAATATGTCTTTGTGCCTTACAAAGCTATCCTCCGTGGGAACGAGTCATTTGCCAGTGGGTTTGAACTTCTGGAAACATAATTATTTGGTGACAATTATGCTAACTGATGTAGGTAAAACCACTGCTAAAAGCAAAGCGGAGTAAGAAGTAATGAGTGTGGTTCTGAAAGCATGTTCAAGGAGAAGTGATAAAGTGTGAGCAATGCTTCCCTACAAAATGATTCAGTAGATAAGCTGAATATTGGGGCTTGGCGAGTTTTGTTTTACTCTATTATGAAGAGTCTCATTTTGTTCTTTTATTTTAAATATTTTAATTTAAATTTAAGTGGAGAGGTGAGCACACTCTTAAAGGGAATCCTGAAGAATCATTATACACTAAAAAGTTATTTTCTAAGCACATTTACTGCAAGTTCAGATTCATAAACATATGCGTGATGTTGGCTGTTTCTCAAAATCTGAATTTTTATGACATATTTTGCAATTAGATTAAATTATCTTTAAGACACTGACATGAACAGGGGCCCAGGGTTCTGATTCCCAGCCTGTTGTGCCAGCCCTGCTCCTGGGGCCCACTGAGACAGCTATTGAGACTGGGCATGGTGGCACACTCCCATAATCCCAGAGTTTGGGAGGCTGAATAGAGGAGGATCACTATGAGTCTGATCTACATAGTGAGACCCTGAACACCCTGTACCAAAACACTAAAAAAAAAAGATACTGAGATGGTTCATTGTGGTTCCTCCCAAGTCTCTTTATTCACTTTTACTCTTGATTTCAGCTCCCCATGGTGAGCTACCAGAACTGAACCTGTATGCTTCTCCCTTTCATTCACATCCTTCAAGCTCTTTGTGAGAACTTTTTCCCATGTAGAGACACAATTTTCCCCAGAATCACCACTCAAAAACTAATTGCAGTTTGTTTCTAGGTTTCTTGGCAGGGAGGGAGGCATTATTGTATGTGGGCAAGTATGTGGCTCTGGCCCCAGTCCAAATCCTGGTTCTTCCTCTGGCAGTCCACACAAACTGACCCAACTGTCATAAAGGTTCTTGCCTTCAGTTTTCTTGTAAGAACATTGGGAAACATTGGAGCTCATAATTTTAGGCGGTAAGGTCTAACAAGGCAGTGAAAGCAATGCTGTAAAGAGCTTCTGGTACATGGTAAGCCATGGCAAATATTTTCTGTTATTAGGATACTAAAATGAATTGACAGAGTGAATCTTTTTGTTATTAAGTTGGCCCTTCATAGTCAATGAACTATAGATTAAAAATATCAAAAAAGTTGCATTATACTATGTACGTACAGACTTTTTCTTATCATTGTCCCCAAATAATAGGGTGTAACAAGTATTTACAAAGCATTTACATTGCATTTGGTTTGCAAATAGTCGAGATGATTTAAACTATATAAGAGGATGTAAGTTATGTGTGAAAATTAAAGGGTAATTAAGGAAACACTGAAAGAGCCTTTCAGCACGGAGTCTGGAGGATACCAGAGAAGGATTTAAGCACCACTCTGGCTACTTCCTAGGAATTTGAACTTGGGATGCTTTGGATTCCAGGCATTTAGAATGGGTAATTATACTGTGCCTGGAAACTCAAGATATATATGATGCAACCAGACTCTTGTTTTAGATATATTTGTACTAAGTGTGTATATTCTTTGCTTTATTTTGTATTGGTCATGTATTCACTGTCATAGAACCTCCAGTCTTTACCGACTGAAATAGAAGCTGTGACAAAGGAATTTGGATCACTTTTTACTACTTCCTTATTTCGACTCTCACTTGGGATCAGAATGTAGTTCAGTAGTAGAATACTTGCCTAGTATGGCTGAGACCTTGGTTCAAATCCCAGCGTAACAAGAGGCCATACAACAACTTTCATTTTTTTTGCCTTCTTTGAAACACTGATTGAGAACAATCCAAAATTTTACTTCCTAAATTGCAATTTGGAAGATTCCCAAATAAAGACCTTTCACTTTTACAGTTTCTGAGTTTTAATTGACCTACATGTGCAAATATTGCATCATTTTACATAAGAGATTTCAATGTCTGTGTATTTTGGTAATCATGAAGTCCTAGAACTCTTTCTGTGAATATCTTGCATCTGCTTAGCAATGACTATTTAATATTTTCTTTTAAATATGAATTTATTTTTAGTGAAGTATAAATTTGTGCATGTTTATGACTTACCATATGATGTTTTGGTATGTGAATATATTATATAATGTTAAGTTAGGGTAAACATAACTATATCTTGAAACATCATTTTTTATGGTGAAAATATTCAAAAATTTTTTCTAGCGTTTTGAACCATATCATGCATTAATTAGTTGTAGATTTAAAAATGAATGGAGAACTGTTTCTGTATCTGTAAACATGCTGCATATCTGTATTTCCATTTGTAGGGTTCATCATTTCAGCTTATGGATTACTATAGTTACTATATTAATCTACTAGATTAGATATTGCTATTGTTTCTAAATGTTTGCTGTTATAAATAATATGATGATTCTTTAAAAAATCCTATTTTCATAAAATAATTGGAGTTTCTGGACCTAGTTATAGGGCAGGTGTGTTTTCAACTGTTTTGCTCTTTCATTCTAAATTGGCCTCCAGCAATATAATGATTCACATCACATTTATAAGGAAAATATTACTTTGGATAGCTAGCCATGCACATTTTTTTCCACACATCCAGCACACACCTGTCCTACCACTTTGACATGACTGCTTCTGGGCATACACTATGGACTCCTTGTACCAAAAAAACACCTTTTAATAACTCAACCACCAGAACCTCATACTGCTGCAAATGTCTAGCTCTTTCACATTCCCTGTGCCTTTCATCTTGATTCCACATTCAGCTGACTCCCATTCCTTGCCCGCTACATCCTGTTCCACATCCTTCTCTCCAGAAAGAGGCAAGCTTCCAACCTCAGGAATTTCTCTCAGATCTGCTATCGGTGAGTTCTTAACACTTAAGGGCACTGTAGCATAAAAATCTGATCTTCCTTTAAACTAGATGAAATATAAGAAGAATGGAAAAGAAAGTGTACAATGATGGCAAGATAGGACACAATGAAAGAAGGGGAAGGAAAAGGTGCAAAGGAGGGCAGATGGAAGGAAGCTCCACTATGGGCATAATTTTAGGTAGGTATCATGTATGAAGGAGTTCTTTATACACTGAAACAAAAATATTGACGAGACTTTGTTACATGCCAAAAAGATGCACATTATATGGAATGTTTCCATTTGCATGAAAAACTAGCTTTTAAGAGTACATGTGCAGTGCTTATAAAAAATATATACCTGACAGAATACAAAATACTCTCTTGTGTTTCTGATTGCCTGCAGGAGAAAAACTAGTGGGTGGAGAACAGGGATATGAATAATTTTTTTCACTCTATCTTTTTGTGCCATTAGCATTTTGAACTCTATGAACCTATTATCTATTCAGAAGTAGATAAGTAAAATATGTTTGAACTTCTCTCATAGTATTCCTCTTTGCCTTATATAATGGTGCTTTATTTTTAAAACCTACTTTCTGTCTTTATCCTAAATTTTCCTATTTGCATATATAATAAAGGATTCCTGGGACTAAAGACATTCTTTTGATAAAATTGTTCATTGTAAATTTCAATTACCTAGAAGCTGAATATGATGGATCTCTATTCATAAATCTTTCCAGATTCTTTCATGTCACTTTAGGTAAAACCTAAGGGCTTGGGAGAGAATAGCATTAGCTTGTAGGTCTTCATAGTATCAGTGGAAAGACTGGGGAGAGGACCCCAAGCTTTTCTTTTTCTTTTGTTTCATCGGGAGGGAGTGAGTTATGTTTGGACCACCCATAGCTATAGATGCTAAAAATATTTAGGCTTTTTTAAAATAATGCTTTAGGGCCAGGGAGATAGCTCAGAGACAGAAGTGCCTGCCTGGCAAGCACAAGGTCCTGAGTTCAATGCCCAGTGCTAAAAAATAAAAAGCTACAAGAATACATTAATAAAATGCAACCTCAAGAGGGGTTCACTTGGACAAATGGTCTTAACAAGGAAAACGAATACTTTATGAAAACAGTGTCCATAAGGCTGAACCTCTTATCTTTTATGGTTAGTATTTTCTGAGTTTGATAGGAAACAGATATGCACCAGCCTCCACAGGGGGTTACACAGAGAACTATCCCAACCTTACAAAGTGTTGTCCAGAATTTTGATGACTTCCATTCCCTTACCAGTGCACGATACCTGGCTCAGGGTGCAGAGAAAATGAGTGAAGTCCCACCCAGGACAAACATTTGGCAGTGTGCTTCTGAAGCAGCTTCCTTTCAGTGTAGCACAAAATGCACACATCTCAGAACAGAACTTTGTGCTTTTCCTGGGAAGTGAGCATACACAGATCATCTAGGTCAAAGGCCTTTCCTGTTCTTAGAGTGGAGTCTTAGCTCCTGCTTCATTGTTGATCAACTTTCAGTGTCTACTTCAGCTCACCTGTTTAATTTACTATGCTAATACAGTACTTCTGCATATCATCAAACATAAGGATAGAGCAAAACATAGGACCAAGATACCTGTTTTTTAGATAAGGTCACAAAAATGCTGGCAACTCTGGCCCAGATATTTATTTTCTGGTCTTCAGATCTTAGGGAAATAAATCACCAGGCCTGAATTCTGTAAAATACAAAATAGCCTTTAAACCCAGAGGGAGAAAAAAACATATTTTCAGGAAGCACATGAAGTTACAGTAGTGCTTGCTTTGATTAAGATGATGGGCAATTTTTACATTCTTCTTTGAAACTTTGTACGTCATATTGTAACTCATTACTCAATAGGCCTATAAGCTGCATAGTTATAGTGCTTGGAATTGCTATACAAACAACAAAAAAATCTTTAAAATGAAGTTAAGATTAAAGTTTTTTAGGCCTTCAGCCTGGGCTACAAAGTGAGTTCAAGGACAGGTTGAACTGCAAAGTGAAACCTTGTCACAAGAAGCCAAAACTTCTTACGCCTTACAGAAGGATAAAATGAGAGCAGAAACAGCACCTCGTGTGTTGTTGCCCAATAAATACTAGTTGTCTCACTATTGTTCTTTTCATGATCCTTTTTCTTTACAAGGTCAGTTGTTTGCTATAGGACCAGTTGGGAGAATTACTTCCTCCTACTACACGGTTCTGAATCTTTAGTGTACAGCAGAATGACCTTGGGAGCTTATTAAAAAGACTACTACCAAGGCACACCCACCTGAGCATCCCAAATCCAAAACACAAAACCCACACCAGTGAGGATGTGAAGGAAAAGGGCATCTCACACTGCTGGTAGGACTGCAGCATGGTTCAAACCCCTTGGAAGTCAGTTTGACAGTTTCTTGTAAAACTGAACATACTCCTGTAGGAGCCAGCAATTATGCTCCCTGGTATTTAAACAAGGAAGTTGAAAATGCATGTCTAAACAAAAACCTGCACACAGAGGTTTAAAGCAGCTTTATTTGTAGTTGCTAAAACTTGGAAATAACCAAGATGTCTTTCAGCTGGTGAATACACTGTAGTATAAGAAGGCAATGAAATATTTTTCCATGCTTTTTTAAAATACGGTTATTGAGCCATGGAAGAAACTTGAAGGCATTTTACTAAGTGAAAGAAATCATGCTAAAAAGCATATCTTCTACAAGTATATGATTATAACTCTATGGTATTCTGGAAAAGACAAAACTATGGTGAAAATATAAAGATTTTCAGTTGGTAGGGGTTAGAGGGAGAGAGAGGTTGGGGAATGCCAAGGCCGAAAACGATTCTGTATGACACTGTGATGATGCGTACATGGCATGTTGGTATTCAGAGAAGCTACAATCCCAAGAGCAAATTCCAATGTAAGCTACAGACTTTAGACAATAATATGTCAGTATAATTTTGTCAGTTGTAACAAATTTCCTGGGGCAGCGTTGTTAACCAGGGAAGCTGGGCATGTGAAAAGGGCAGTAATTTGGGAGGAAGTTTTGGTGTCTTCTGCTCAACCGTGCTACGAACTTAAAGTTGCTCTAAAAGCTAACATCATTTAAGGATGAATTTATTTCTGAAAAGAAAAATAAATAGACTGCTAGGCCTCAACCCTCAAGTTTCTGAACCAATAGGCCTGGAGTGGGCCTGAGAATTCACATTTTAAAAATGTTGAGCTGAGGCTGCTGGCTAGGAGTACACGTGGATCTACAAAACACACAATGAAGCCTAATTTAAATTAATCTAAATACCAATATTATCCCCCCACACCTCTCCTTTTTCCATTGCTCCCCATTTCTCCACTGCTACTTTTCATCTTCATATTTTTGGTGTAGAGACATCACCCAACTCTGTATTTTTTGTCAAGAGCTCAAGTCTTTTCATATGTCAAGGAACCAGAAGGAAATAATAATGTTGTTTTGCTTCATGTATTTCATTTCATTCAGATACCAAGAGAAAGAAAAACAAGTGTTCTCTTAGTTTTTCACTAAGCTGAACTGATACTATCTATTAATAATAAAAAGGCAGTCTCTTTGGAAATTCTATAGGTTCCCTGGTGCCAGGGAATATTTTCAACATTTAGGATTTAATCCTTTATCAATATAAATATTTGAAAATAAACAAATGGTCAGGAAAATAGCTAAGGGAAACATTTCAGATGAGGGCTAGGAAGGGCAGGTCAAGTTCAGACCAAAGCTGAGAAAAGGCTTCCTTGTCTCATAAGCTCTGGAGTTCACAAGTTCTTTTCTGGGGGCTCATGAATCCTTTGAAGTTGAATGCAGAATGCAGTTTTTATCTGCATGCATTTTTCTGGGGAAAGCACCAGTGGCCTTGGGTGGATTCTCAAAGGGACTGTGACTCATAAAACAGTTAAGAAAACTTTTATGAGAACTCTGTGAATTGAAAGCTATATATTAATTTCTTTGCAGAGAAAGCAGATATGTAGCATAGAAGCATGGGCTGGTGAGTGGCCCTCTGTTATGGTTGAGTCATTGTGTCGACTTGAGAAGTTTAGGTTAATTAAAGCTCTCAGAAAGGAGCCAGGGGCCACACTTTGGAAGCATCCTGAGCCTAGGCAACAGGAGGCACAGAGAGAGCCTACACCCACCTTAGGGGAGGGGGAGCCAGCTTACAATAGAAGGGATAAGAGGCTGCTTTGGCTGTCTTCTATGGCTTTAAACTGTTGTCCCCCTGCCATGCCACCCTGCCTTGGAGCTAGCTGATTATGGACTGAAACCTCTATAAACTGAGAGCTAAAAAAAAACCCCTTTCTTCCTTAATTTGAGGCATGGAGTATTTTGTCTCAACAATCAGAAAAATAACCTACACACCCTCATACAGAGAAATGAAGAGCAGACTCTAACCAGAGGACCATGAAAATATTCTATGTGACCCTATGAGAGTAAAAAATGTCATTATACAATTGTCAGAGCCCAGTGAATATATAGCACCTAGGAACTGCTTAACATAGACTAGAGATAATAAAAATATTCAACCAGCCAAAGTGCTGTCAGGTTGGATGATACGTCTGCAAAATCTTTGTCGTCATAGCTGCCACCTGACTAATGCTAAATGAACAGGAGCTGGTAGTAGCGGGTTACCATCCTGTGTGCCTCTGATTGTCACTGTGAAAGCACCAGAAGCAAAAACGCTCCTAAGATCCTTCATTTCCACTGAAGGAGCAGAGATCTTCCCCTGTGGGATAGAGAGTATTACCTTCACTTTACCAGCAATGAAACTGAGGCTCATTTCCAAAAGGCCTTATGGGTGACTTCTTATTTGATGCTTCATGCATTTATTAAAGCCACATCCTGTATTTCTCACATAAAGCACTGAGCTTCTCCAACAACTCTGAGACGATTTGGCCTAGGTAGCATTTTGGAAAACAGTCTGGAAGAAGCTGGGAACATCAATCATCTCTCTCTAATCTACATTCCACTCTCAACCGCCACCACGTGTAGAAGAAACATTTTTTTTCTTCTCCATCATGCTCCCTAGGAATTAGTTTTATATTTAAGTAAAATTTTGGCTAAGAAAGTAAACCATAAGACACACTCATTCACAAAATAGCACATAGTCCACTTAAAATATTTTGTTTCCTGAAACAAAAGTTGAAAACAGATTCCAAAGTAAGATAATATTTTAACTCAACTTATAGTGTTGAGGTTGATGGTAACTCTCAGAAGAAATGCATACTGTTAGCATAAGCTAATGAACCTCTCCAGTTTTTATAATTCTAGGCTTCACAAATGGCCTTTCCAGTAAGTAGTTACACTCTTGCTTCTCTAAACATGACTGATCAGCCAATATCATCTAGGAACTTATTAGAAATGCAGAATCTCAGTCTCATCCCATACCTACTCAATCACAGGTGCACATTTTGGTAAAAACCACAGGTGATCTATATGCACATTAATAAATATTTGTTTCAACAGCTAAACACTTTGTGCTGGAGAGCATATGGTCCTAGGTATGAAGAGAACTTTCCATTTGTTGGCTTTTCTTTTCTTTCAGCACCTGTAAGGACCAGTACAAGAGCACCTCTCAGCTTTCTAATCACACCTTCCTTCTTCTTTTGTGGTTTCCTCTTCATTATAACATCTAAGAATGTCCCCTTTGACAAGAGTTATTGTTCACCTTCTTCTGAAGAATCCCAGAGTTAGTAGAATCAGAAAATACACAGAAACAACCCTTCAGTTGACCAAGATCTTTCTGGCTCAGCACTAATGAGTAAAAAGGTAAAGACAGCGTTCCCAGAAACAAAACTCCTAGAGCAACTTTTCCATGTCTTAAAATGAAGGAAATTACTACTGAGGACTCACACACATAATTAATAAAAACACGATGGAACAAGAAAAGATGATTAAGACATGTCTTGGAAGAGAGATACACTTAAATTAGAAGCACTGTGTCCCCTGCCGGAGTGCTTTCTGTTTGTAGGTAGGCCATGTACTTTATAAGATATCTCTGTTGGAAAATTGCTTCACTCTAATTTCAAAGCAATGATGTTAAAAAAAAAAAACAAAACACTTGCGCTCAGGCAATCAACTGGGGCCCACTATTGGCCAAGAGGATTTCAGGCTGTTTCAGTATACAGTCCTGTTTTGAGAGCAAGCAGGATTTATTTCAATCAGGTATGATAGGGTATATATATGTTGAATAACTGTCATGAAGTGGTTTTTCTATCCAGATCCCTAGAAACACGAGGTTTGGCAGGCAACAGCGGGCACACAGGTAAGTACTCAGAGGGAGAGATCAGGAAATCATGGGCAAGCCATCACTGTGACTTTCAAAGAGGACACGGCAAGGCAGTGCTGGTAGGTTTGCACCAAGTTCAAATGATGTTAGGGGGCTCTGGGGTACAGAGGCTATTATGGCTTGTATCTAGGTGCCCCTTTATCTTAGTTTTTATTCGTTGCTGGGACAGACACCTGATATTCAAAATTAAGGAAGGAAAGGTTTATTTAGCTCACAGTTTGTGGAGGTTTCGGTCCAGACTCCACGGACTCAAAGCAAATGGCAGCAGTTCAAGGCAGCAGAAAACAATAAAGAGCAGAGGAGGAGCAACAGCTGTGGTGTCCATCAAGCCTCTCCTTTCTGCTCTGCACTGCAAAGATAGGAGCTCCTCCCAAGCAGTGCAGCTGCGAAGTGGCACAGGGAAGACTGGGACTTCTCCAAGGAAATGGGGAAGGGCAGCAGCTTTCCTCAACTCCTTTATGTACACTTTTTGTGTTGAGTCACTCTGGGGTGGTTCCATCGTGCCTTAGGGTGGAACTAATCACACTCCAAGGCTGGCCCTCCCTGTCCTGCGGGGCAGGAGTCCCCACATCCTGGAACTGTGGAGTGGATCCAGCCAAACATCTTATATTAAATTGACACAATGTATCAACTACTAAACCCCTCAAAGCCTCATGCGGTCATAGGTTGGACTTTTCGAGGTGAATCAATCTAAGGTTTGTGCTGCTGGGATCAAGAATGTGATACTTGGATTGGTTCATGGTGCAAAGATAGGAGTAAGCATCTGAGAGCTGTATGCCTCAAGGGTCAGTAGCCTAGGTAAGGTACAAAGGACAGTAAAAGCTGTAGTCAGGCTTGTCTTCAGGTATTTGCTTGCTTTTAAAAAAATTAGTTTTAACGAGAAAAAATAACAATGTGAGTTTCAAAACAGGTTAGCAGGACAGTAACAATAATTAATACACAGCATATTATTGTCTTCATAGTAGTTGTTCAGAGTACAAGATGAAGATATGACATCTGTTCTAAACACTATTAGCACAAATCTTTCTTCTCATTGAACTAACAGGAAGTAGTGTATATATAGTCCTAAAAGTAGTGGGTAATCAGCAAAACTGGCAATGTTGGAAGCTGTTGACCTGAGTCTTTGACAGCTCAGCATATTAATTTTGCTTTACTTTTTATACCTCCTCATTAGACTTTTCTGCTGGATGGTTAAGACCTATATATCAAGATCTATATATCAAAAAATGTAACTTTTACATCTGACAAGGTCAGATAAAGTCCCTCAGGATTTACTCTGAAACCATGTACAGCATTTTGTAGAACCTCTGTCAGTGTCAGCTATCTGGATGAGTCATGGCCATTGCTTGACAAATTTGCTCTCTGCAAAAGCCTGAGAGAATGTTTTCTCTCTAGGTGACTCTCTTTAGGCACACTACATATAGTCAATCCCTTTCCTCTGTGGCCGCATAATCTCCTTGAACAGATAATTTGGGATTCCACTAAGTTCTAGGATGTTATAGTATAGGTTCTCTTATGTCCTGAGTTTCCACTGACCTTGAAGAGCTAGGGCCAAACTATTGGCTATCCTCGTAGTCCTTTATCTCTAATTTTTTGGTCTGCAAACTTATGTTGTTAACCCTCCAGAAGAGAAGATTAGTGGTATTATTACCCTATAATACAGGCACTTGAGCTTACCATCACTATCTTTCTGAATATCAAAAGCCTTATATTTAATATGGAACTGGTATTTTCCATCAATCATTGATATTCTAATAAATCCATATAGGATGTGATAAAAAACAATCACACATTTTTACACAGAAATCTATCAATCTTACCATATACAAAATTGTAGCAGGGCAATCCCATGACTTTTTTTTTTTTTTTTTTTGTGGGATCAGGGTTCGAACTCACAACCTTGCACTTGCCCAGCAGGCACTTATGCCTCGGAGCTATCTCCCCAGCCCCGCCCATGACATTTTTATCTAGTCTCTTATCTCATTTATTACCTTTTTTCAAAACAAACATTTACTTGAGAGAGAGAGAGAGTATAGCAATAATTGATACGACATTGGAAGCAGTATGCATTTAGAAGACCAGAATGATTGGCATTTCAAGCATAGTTCTAGTATTACACATCGCTATCCACAGTATAGTTGCTTAGTTTACATATATCAGCATATGTGGCTAGTCAGGGTGACAATTCTACTAATTAAGTGCTAGTTTCAAAAGCCTGTTGGAGATTCTTAGGACCATTGTCTTAACTATTTTGTGTGTATAAATGCATGGTTTTGCTCCTGCCATGTTACCTAACTTTTCTCCTTGCTCTCTTCATTGTTTAATCCTTAAGTTCTTGCTTTCCATTTAACTGTGTTATACCTTTCCATTTTATTTCTTCTTTTGAGTTCTTACACTAGGGAGACTATATGATATTTACACATGTAGGTCTGGTTTATTTCACTTATGAGTGTATCTTCAAGTTGCATCACTTATATATGAAGGCTTAGAGTTTATTTTTCTTTATAGCTGAGTAATGCTACATTGTATAAAAACACCACTTCTTTTTCATCCACTTCTCAAGTGACAAGCATTTGGGTTGTTTCCAAGATTTGGCTATCACAAATTGTGCTGTTATAAATATAGGTGCACAAATATCACTAGATATGATGTTTTCAGTTCTTCTGGGAAAGCTCCCAGTAGGGGTATAGCTGGATTGGCTTTCCTTCTGTTGTCATCTTCTGCCTTCCATGAACTCTTTCTCCTCTGATACTTCCTCTCCTATGCCAGCACAACCTGCAGCCAGCCATAAAATGAAATGTCTACAAACTGTGAGCATAAATAAGCCTTTCCTCCTTTAACTAATTCTGGATGTTTGACATTTTGTCTCACCTTTGAAAAAAACAACTAAGACAAGGGCTATGTCTGATTTTTTGAGAGCTGGCCCTAGAGTGATCAAGGCTAGTGGGGAGTAGCCCTGGTAAGGGAGCCCTGTGGGCACAGTAAAGGAGGTGGTTGGGGATATGGGCTTTGGGTTGGGTGGTTTGCTTTGGGAATTACTTAACCTTGCCAGGGGCGATTATTCTAGGTCAGGAAAGCCCCAGATGTTGAAGTACCAGAAACATGAAAAATTAAAATGCATGATTAAATACAGGCCCAGCTGAAACAGAATGAGTCTCTGAAGCCTGAGTTTGGAGAAATTCAAGTTTCCTTTTTTTCAAACTGTGTCTCTGCTCACACATTCTGCCTATTGTGAAAGAGTAAAATTCAGTTTCACAATATGCTTATATAATGAACATTCATAACTGAATAAATCAAGCCATTCATCTGTGGAGTTATCATGGAAGATAGCTCTAGTAAGGCTCATCTTCAAAATATAAACTTTGCTGTTCCATCCCTATGGCAATATCTGAAATAATCAAAGTAAAAGGAGAACAGTTTTATCCTACCTACCTAAGGCTTTCAGAGGTTTTAGTGCAGTGTTGCTTGACCTTGTTGCTTAGGGTTTGTGGCAGCATAGTTCATCACATGGGAATGACTGACAGGGTAGAGCTGCTTACTTCATGGAGGCCAGGAAGTAAGAGGGAGAGAGGAAGGGGCTGGAATAGTGGTGTCCTTTCAGGGTCAGGCCCACATGACCCAACTTCCTTCTACTATGCCCCACATCCAAGATACTCTACTTCCTCCCAATAGCACTGCAGGATGGAGACTAAGTTTTTAACCCATGATGTTTTGGAGAACACTCTAGATCCAAACTGAAGCATGCTTGTGTCCATAGGGGTAAGCAATGACTGTCTCAAAGAGGATTAATAATTGTTATTATATTATTTTGTTGTTGTTATTATTACAGAACCCAAATGTGAGGAGAGGAACCTCAAGGATCAGAGAAAGTGATGGTATCTTCCCAATGGGTAGAGAAAAATTAGACTGAGGCACTGAGTAGAACTCTCAAATCATTGTCAGTGGCCAGCCTTTGTTGTGAGAAGTCCTGGGACTATGCAGCAGAAGGTCCAGAGTCTAGAACCAAAGCCCAAAGCAGGAGCAATGAGTTGCTTAGCCTAGAGAAGTCTAAGGTAGTGGCTCTCAAACTTCAGCTGCCTTAAAATCACCTGCAGGACCTGTAATAATATGAATCAAAAATATTCAGGAAAAAAGTTGAGTCCATGCTGAACATGTATGGAATATTCTTGTTGTTATTCCCTTGTTATGCTTTGTGTCTAGTTGTCCCCCGCCCAAAGCCTCACGCGGTCATAGGATGGGGACTTCTAGAATTTGAGGTTAACTCATGATACACTGGGATTATGGGTTTTAGTACTGCTGGGGTTATGGGTGTGAGTACTACACCCAATATGGAGCAGGGTGCCTGAATGCAACTTAATAGAGAGACTTCCTCTCTGTTGCCACTCTTGATGCTACTCCTCTCTTGACTCCTCTTGTTCTTTGCCACCGCCATGGAAGGTTGCCCTCTGCCACGTGCCTCTCTGCCCTGGAGCCAGCTGAATATGGACTGAAACCTTTAGTAACTGTGAGCTAAATAAACATTTCCTTCCTTTTTGGGGGGGTGATGGTATCAGTCCCAGCAACTAAAGAAGAGTAACTGAGACATCCCTAAATAATACAGTTTAATAATTATTTACATAGTAATTACATTTTAATGAGGTATGTTAAATAAAACAGGAGTGTATGCAAATGCTATCCCATTTTGTCTAAGAGACTTGAACATCTGCAGATTTTGGTACCAGTGCTCCATAGATGCTTGTGGACACCTGCATTAATGTATAATAGGGACAGGAATGCATATTTTCAAATGTCTCCTCCACCCTGCCCTCCTTGTCCTCCCTCTCTCCTTAGTTTTTCATGGGTAATATTTTTTAAATTGTCAGTGCCAAGGTTCTTTATTTTTTTTACTTTCAATAAGAAATAACAATGTGACAGTTTCAAAATACATTAGTAGTACATTTCCAATATTTGATACAATGCATACTGTTGTCCTAGTAGTTATACAGAGCACAGGGTGAGGACATTATAATTTCTCTAATTGTTATTAGTATAAAAACTTTCTTCTCACTGAACTAAGAGAAAGTAGTTGTATGCATAATCCAGTGTTCCATAGTGGGTTATTGGCAGAGCTGGCAGTGTCGGAAGCTGTTGAATTAAGCCTTTTACAGCTCAGCATACTAATCTAGCTTTTTGTTTTATGCCTTGTGGTTAAACTTTTCTGCTGGGTGATTAAGGTCAGGTTAAAGCAAGACCTGCATAATAAAACATAGTGCCCAAGTTCTTTTCTACTGTATCTAATCTTGAAAATAGACGAAACAAAGAAAGGAAGCCTGAGAGGCAAAACTGATGTGCACTGGTGTTGAAGAGACAGGAAGATGGACAGATTAAAGCTCCACTTTAGCTGGGCGAAAGACTCCTGGAGGAGAATAGAAAGCAAGAAGTTGAGCGAGTGAGAGGCTCCACAACAACTTCACAAAGCCAAAGGATAGGGTAAGAGAAGGGAAAGGGTCAGTGCCCGAGTGGCCAATTGCCTTTTGTACCCTTTGGCTGACAGTTTGGAGACTGAAGTGACTTTCACCCCTGAGCATTCTCTTCAACTATAACATTATGTGAGGCTGCGCCATATGGGTCTCGGGATGGATTTGGGTCACGGAATATGTCTTGGAATAGTGACAGTGTGTTTATTCTGATTTGTCCACAACTTATCTCCTTCCCTAGTGTCATTATATTGGATGGCGAGAGAGCAAGCTTGGTGAACAACATCAGGATGCCCAAGGAAATTCAAGCACACAGCTTGAATATTTAATGTTGAAGCTTTTTTCCTAATCTGCACTATGATTCTTATTTTTTGCCTTCAAATAAGCACTGGGAGTCTCTGACATTAAACAGCATTGCCTTGGAGAATGTGCTCATTGGGAACAGAATGATAATGAAGGAAAGACAGCTCACCGGAGTGTGTTGCAGGCTGGCTGGGAGACTGGTCGTTGCTGTTATTCACGAAGTCCCAGAACACATAACCAGTTCCCAAAGCCCTGCACATGGGCTTCTCACTAGAACTCAGGCAGTTTTGAATAAGGCTGCCTGGACCTGATGGCAGCCTGTAGAGAAGAGGTGGAAAATGGCAGCACCCTGAGCTCTCGGTGACTGTGTCCTTTCACAGTGGCCTACTCCCCCACTGTGTAGTATATTTCTTTTCTATTTTTACTTGGACCAAACTTGCTTCAAAGAGTGAGTTTTTTTTTTTTTTTTTTTTTTTTCTACCTTTGATAAACATAAAACTTCACTACTCTTTGTGCTTATCTGGACCGATTCTTTGCTCAGGACAGAAGGGGCCCAGAATCCACCTCTAGGAAGAGACTCCAGCACCCTCAAACCCAGTAACAATGTGAAAAGCAGAGAGGGATGAAGACCTGCAGAGCTGAGGAGGTTTGGAGTCGAAAGGGACCAGAGGCCACCAGGATAATCTAAATTTTCCTTAAAATTTTGGAGAACACTTACAGTTCAAGTTATAGTTGTTTTGTTTGACAATTATAAACAAAGGGGACTCCTACTGGTGGAGAACAGTGTTTTGTTTCAGTGTCAGAAGAGGAAATTATTTCCTTTAGGCAGTTTTTATGAATTCTTACAACTAATTTAAATCTCCATGTGATTTGTGTTGAAATAAGAGGACAGAGTACCTTTATGCTTAAAGACAAGTCACTGGGAGGGCTTCTGAATTAATAGAAGCCAGGATGTGATTAGGGAAGAGAAAAACCTCTGAGGAAAGACTGGATTTTTTATGGATTCAGCCTGATAAAAGAGTTTTGGACCAGGAATTAAACATCTGGGTTATAAGAAACCTTTGAACAACATTAGTAACCTCAGTGGACCATAAAGCTCAATTTAACTTAACTGGTTGGTTTTCAGATTAATAACTATCTCCCTGTTTTTTAAATACTTGCAAGGTAATTGTAACATTTAAATTCATATCTAGCATCTGACACAGTATGATATAACTCTATTTTTAAAAAATTTACTTTTACATAATTTCAGTTAGGCTGTTCTCATTAAATCTTACCTTGCTTAATGATAGAACTAAAGTATCCTATTCTTTTTTTAATAGATTTAATTTTATTTTAAGGAGTAAAAATAGCAGAAACAAAGATAGAAAAAACAGTAACAAGTAAGAGTACATATAGTACAGAATTTCAAAATAAGAAAAATTTAACAATGGTTGCATTACATATTTTCACCATCAAATTAGTTTAGATCAACAGACATAGGTATGTAAGACTGATCAAACAACTAAACATTAACACTTTCAATAAACATTAATTCTTTTTCTCTCTTCCAAATGAATTTTGTATTTAAGTCACTCTTCTAAAAAACAATTATAGGGGTCAAGGATGCAGAAAATTCAAGTCCTGAGATTGATTCCTGGTAATGCCCAGAATTTATTGATTTACTTATTTCTTCTTAAGTATCCTATTCTTATGATGCAATATATATCACATATACACATATCACATGTGTGTTATATGTGCACTATATGTATATACACATATATGTATACATGCAAGGACCAGGGCCAGAAGACAAATATCCATATCTGTGGTTGCCAAACTGCTCAACTTCCCCTTCAGAAAAAGGCTTTTTCTGCAGGAAGAGACTGCATTAGGCATCAACTGGATTTCAGGGTAAAAGGGCTCTAGAATTCTTGTTCTACCATCTACTAGCTAAGCCTCTGCAGCCTTAGCTTTGTCATCTGTAAAAAGATATTAAATAAAAGTCACCATTTTGCTCCACAGTGCCTGGCACGCAGTGACGGCTCAGTGAATTGAGCATCCTTCTCCCTTTGGTGACCAACACAATTACCTGGGAGTTGCTTTTAGCTCTCTAAGAGGAGCAGGGTTGGAACACAGGGATTAATTGTTTTCCAGGGTTTCTGAGACTAGCATAGGGAGAGGTAAAGTTTCTAGGTAGGTAGAGTCCGACTCTATCTTTGAAAACTTTCAAATGTGAAGCCTTATTTCTAGGCTACATAAACAAAATGTTTCATATATTCCAAAGGTTTTTGAAAAGTCCATCGGGCCAAGGAGATAGCTCAGTGGCTTAAGCATCTGCCTGAGGTCAATCCCTGGTATCAAAAATAAAGTCAGTGAATGCCATTACAATTCTTAAAATGCAACTTCATTAACAATCCATTTTGAAGCATTGTAGTGTCCTTGCTGTATATGTTAATCGATGGACGATTACAAAGCACTGTAACAGATGGCATGCCTTCCCATCAATCTCTTCTCTTTTTCTAACTTTTAAAAGAAAAAAGTCCTCTTAATAGAAATACTGGAACTGTAACACCTGGCACTGGAATTTGGTCCTAACCTAAATAAGGGTATGGGTAGCCACAGGCTGTGGGAGCCTGGGTTTTCGGGATGGCCTGGGCAGAGGACACTCACAGCAGGCAAACATGGTGCTGGAAATGCAGTGTCAGCGTTGCTTGAACTGTTCCCAGAAAAGAAGCAAAATGTCTTAAAATGACAAATATCCTCCACACTAACCAGGCTTTATGGGGAAAAACCCACCGTGGACTATTAAAAACAAAGATAGGGGCCCGGTGGGATGGCTCAGTGGTCTAAAGCGCCTGCTTGGAAAAGCTTGGGCAGCTTCAGGGACCGCGGTTCGATCCCCGGCACCACATGCTGTGCCAGCCCTGCCCTTGGGGCGGGCTGAGCCAGCCATAAAAATGAGTGAATAAACAAATAAAGGTTCTGAAACAAGAAAAATAAATAAATAAAATTTAAAAAAAAATAAAAAAATAAAAACAAAGATAACCCCTAAAACTAGGGACGAGTCATGTCTCAGTGTGCGAGAAGGGAGTTGGCTTCCTCGTGCAATTTTTATAACTAATTTAAATATCCACGGGCTCCAACTTGGGACAAAAGGGTCGCTGTGTTAGCAGACACTTACATCACCTAGAGAGCTTCTGACTTAGGGGCTTGCTGTGGCCTGCAGGGCTCTGATTCCTGCTGCAGGCTCAGGGGCAGCTGCTTGCTTTTCCTTCTCCCAAGGTTCACCGCTGCCTTTGTTTTCTCCTCCTCTGCAAATCTGTCCTTCTTTCCTAGTTTCTTTTCTTCTCACACCCACGGAGAAACTTCATTCCAGTAGTGAGAAAAACTTGTGAAGCAAATATTTTAGTTGTAGTACACATCAGCCATCATTTGTTTTCTATTTCCTCTGATGACTTACATCTGGCCCCCTTGCTGGGCTTCGCTTGCCGATGGGGTAGGGTGGGGACATGTAGTCAGGCCTTGGTAGGGACTGAAGCCTGGGTGACTCCACAGCACGCAGCATTTCAGTGACAGCGTTTGCTCTTCTAGGATTTTCATTTTGACAATAGTATTTTTTTTTTTTTTTTAACCATTTGAAGGTTCTATGAAGAAGACAGGAAAAATTGGCGTCCTTCTAAGTGCAAACCAACTTCATAATGTTAGAAATGTTTAGTTATTTGTCACTTCGGAACTTCGAATCATCTTTGAACTTATAAATATGCTTTTACATCTTACTTTATTTTACTTAATTTTTGTAATGCCACTTTTTATGGTGCAGTGAATTCACACAAGAAAATATCTTTAGGGATTGCATACTCCATTGTTACAATGTAGCAACGTTTATCTAATCACTATGTATTTTCTGGGTGTTTAAAATATTCCCAATTTCTTATCTTTATAAATCCTGCTTCAGTGAGCATCGTTGTGAGCAAAAGCTACCCCTGCATCTGTAGAATTGTTGGGCTAAAGAATGTGAGCATTTATTTAGAAGGCTTTTGACACATACTGTCAAGCTATTTTCCAAAGAGCTTGCACTATCTCACCACTCCACACTGGCTGTGCCCACCCAGTCCTCAGGCTTCTTGTAAATATTTTGAGAATGAAATGTGATATGCTGTGTACCGAGGTCCTGGCTATTGGTCTGACTCAGTAAGTGGAGCTGATGAGGATGTTGATGAATGTGTGAATTTATTGCCAGATCGCTTTGACTCATTGAATGGAGTGCAGTGGTCTCTGATACTCTGGGCTTTCCTTGGTTCTGTATCATCTACATATCCAGAAATACCCCTTCGTATTCCTGCAGTGCATTGTTGAGAGACTGACCAGCAGGCTGATACATTTCTTCAGTTGTTACTGGGTGCTGGGGGCCCCGGGGGGACACTTCCAGCCTGTTGCTGTCCTGAAGAAAGCCAAAGAAAGAACAGAGAAGTTTTATATTTATTAAAGGTACCAGTAGGGTGAAAAGGAAAGAGAAGTGTATAATGAACAAGAAGTGGTCTTAAAAGAAGAGGTGCAGGAAGATAAAATACACCCTGCAAGCAGAGTAGGCCACGGAGAAAGAGAGAAGACAGTGGCTATGAGCTTATGTCTGCTATACTCCCATTGTGCTGCTAGGTCTGGGCAGTCCTGCCCAGGACTTGAGATTGCCCTGCACACATGCAAATGGCTGTGAGGAGCAGGCCTGTGTGGGTGACTGACAAATTTCCCAGTCATGTTGCTGTGCCCTCCTCTCCTGCCTCAGCGTCACTGGAAGAAAAATGATTTGTTTTTGCCTGCCCTGTGGGCTTCCAATTGCTATTTTACAGGTCTATGTAACTTAGTGATTCTAATTGCTGAATGCACAGGAGAAGCATTGGGGTCCTTTGTAAACTATGCATGGTCCTAGTTGGTCAAAGATGTGGCCTAGTTGTTGACATATGGTAAATTCTTTTTTTGAGGGGGGTGGGAAGTACTGAGGATTGAACTCAGGACCCTGTACTTGCCAGGCAAATGCTTATTCTATGGAGCTATCTCCCCCTCCCCCACCATTTGGTAAATTCTTTCTGGGGAATTCTATCATAAGCAAGTGATACGAATAAGTCACTTACCCCCAAAACAAGTTCTTAGGAATTTCAGATACCATATGGGACCTACCGAATGACTTATATAGAGGCTGGGTGTCTTTCCTAATGTTTCTCAAAGATCAAAACAGGAATACTGAGTGAATTCTAAGAGTCTTCACTTCTCAACACAGTGGTGAAGATTTATTTATTATTATGCTGCGTGCTTGGGTGTTGGAGACCAAGCTGTATGAGGGTTGAGCTGCTAAACATAGGGAGCCCTGGCCATGTTGGAAAAGCTCATATCCACAGTGCTTCACTCACAGTGAAGACAAGATAACACCGCAGCTGAGCACATGGGTTGTCAAAAGTCCCTATTCTCAAGCAGTAAAACTGTCAACTTTTGAGATCCAACAGTTCTGTTAACAAGATTTACTACCTTCCTTCATTGGCTGTCGCTCACTGTGTATAGCCCTCAAATCTATAGAAACCCAATAAATATAGGTCTCTAGGAAAGTCTTTGTCATAGCTCCCAAAGTGTGCTGACCCTCCTGGACGTCCCCCAAATCATATTACATTGCCTGTTTTATTTGTCTTCACTGTAGCTCATTTTAGCTGGGGGCTAGGCCGAGTCCCTGATACGTGGGAACCAGAAATATCAACTCTTTCTGGAGAAGGTGTTTGTCTCTGCATCTATAAGAACACCATTATGAGCACCTGAGGAAGAAATGACGCTTAAACTGGTATCATCTAGCTCTGATCTTTGGTAGCAAGAGGCCAACTTGGGAATCGGACCTAGGATGCTGTGGTGGGTTAACTAATGGTTAACTTGCAAAGCCCAGCTCAACTGAAGCAGCTTGATTCTAAGTGTAGAAGACTCACCTGAGGATTGTTGCCAACACCATAAAAGCAACACTGGAGGGGAAGATGGTATACTGTTGATTCTCCTTGAGAAGCTTGTTCTGCTGGCTTTCCTGATATGAGCTCAACTGTTATCATCAGAGGTGTGCTGGACCTTAATTTGACCATCGCTTCTTCGCTCCAGTGCAAAGCCCTCTGCCTGCTGGTACAAACCCTTCATCTCACTGGTGCAGACTTTGTAGATTCCACTGACCTTTGGGCCATCCCTGTCCAGATCTGTAGTATACACTTGACATGAGACATTGTGGACTCTGAACTTCCAGTTAGAGTCTTGTAGGACATTGCTAGGGGATCGAGGCCCTCAAATGGACTCTTTGAGTCTGGAGAACTCTCCTGCACTCTTTTACATTTGACTTTTAGGGTGAGTATTGTAAAGTAATTCTATAAATTATGTGTCCCATATTAAATCTGTTCCCTTGCAAACCCTGACTACAGCACATGCTAAACTCCATACTTTTCATTCTGCCACCTCAGAAATGTTGCCCTTTAAAATTTTTACATTCATTTTTCCTTGCTTTTACCATTGATTTTTGACTTTGATTTTAATTTTTTGTTGCTGTTGCCACATGGGGTTGATTTGGTTTTCAAAGGAGTTTTCATATTAATGTCCCTTACCGCCTCTCAACAGCAGTTGTATTTTGATCAGGTATTATGGGTGTGTTGTAGGCACAGCCCAGGAGGAATGTGGCTGTATCTAGTCATCACTTTATAAATATTGATGAAGACTGGTAAAAATGTTTTAAAGGAAACTTTATCTGCAGGAGTGTCTTGGAATTCAGCTGCTTCCTTTCATGTCTTTTAGATCACCTACCCTGGCACTGAAATCCAAACATCTGAGGGTGGGCCAGTCCCTAGGGTTTGTTCATTACTGTGATATCAGCCACAAAGGGAAGGTGACCCCAGGAACTAAAACTGCCACACCCAGTCATTGCCTTCCAGCTGCGACAAGTGTTTAGTCCTACAGTGGCTCCATTCTAGGGAGGACTGAGCTATAGATCCTTTTGTAAGCTACTTTTATTCCAATGGTATGAGAGAAGAAAGCTTATTCTGTTGTAGAGAAAACTGAGGTGAAGAAATGTTGCTTTATTTGCTTGAACACACCCAGTAACCCTAGATACCTTAGGAGGCGGCTGGCATCGTGGCTGGTTGGTTTTCTTTGGTGCCTCTTCTGCCACTTTCTCATTTTCCTTTCTTGCCTGCTCATTTAAAAGTTAGGAACAAAGAAGTAGGCACATGCACGATATCACTGTACAGTTGCAATCATAAAATTAAAAACAGATAGAATGATTACGAAGAACTACAATTTATTCATTGTGTAAAATATTCCAATATTAAAAGTAATAGTTTACTAAGCAGGGTGGCACACACCTGTAACATCAGCACTGTGGGTGGCTGAGTGACGCAGGAGGATCATAAATTCAAACCCAGCCTGGGCAACTCACTTAGCACATAGCAAGACCTTGTCTCAAAAGATGTGAAAGGACCAGAGATGTAGTTCAGTGGAAAAGCCCTGGTGCTGGGGGAAAAAAAAGGTTACAGGGATTAAAAGTTTGAAATGATTTAGGAAAATGTATGCCATTAGAAATTGGACATTATTTATGTAGCTCTTGTTTATCTACTTTTCCAACCTATAAACCTGTTGGAGGCAGGTTGTATCATACCTACGGGTACGAAAAGAGAGGAAGCTTGGTGAAAAGGACAGAGCAAGGTTCTGGGGGTGAGAAGGCCTGGGGTAGAGGCTGCGCCAGCAGGAGCTGCCCACCGCATTATCTTGCATTACCAGCTGTATAGCAAGATGACTCTTCAAGACAGGCCAGAGAGAGCTAAGGTTATGTTACACAGGCCCTAGACTTTTTGAGCATTTCATTAGCTACAACTAAATCTACATGATGCCCCTGAATTTTGCACTTGAGGTTGGCAGTAGCCCTGGCGGTAAAATGGAGCAGGCAAAGAACAGAAGGCTTGGATGAGCAATTATCAAGAGTGCACCACTAGGGGGCGCTCAAGGGTCCCTTTCAGAAGAGGTTTAAAGGAAAGATCAGTATTCTGGGGACAGGGCGTTAGGGTGGCGTATTCAGAATACAACTGAGGAGGAAGATTGGAAGCTATTGTTTTGTTTGGTAAGTGAGAGAACACTGAAACCGTAGTTATTTAAGTATTAACATGGTATACAGAAGCCTGGTCTTCACCTCTGTGAACCTAGCAGGTCTATAGGCTAGCTAGGAGATGGTTCTGGATGTGCTATCCCAAACAAATAACTGTGCACTTTAAGACAGCTTCCTTGTGTATTTTTGTGTCAAAAGGGAGAGTGTGTTATGCATGAACAAGGACTGGCAGACAGTCTTACTGACTGAAATGCATGACCACACTGTCTGAATACTGCTTCATGTTGAAAACTGTATTCCATCAAAATGATGTCTTTTTTTGTCAGAATGCCAGTGGAGAGAAAACGCTGTCTACATTACACAAAGATTTTGGACTTGACTTTAAATTTCACATCAATCTAGGCTGCCAAAATCCAGGAGAATTAACCTTCAAGCTAGGGATACAGGTCACAAGCAGCACCAGGCGTAGGGTCCCAGCTTTCCCCTGTTTTTTTTTTTTTTTTTTCCATGACCTTCATACAAATGTGTAGCTCATGGTAATGGCCAGAATATTCTGGAGCCCCTCACGTTTAGGCATCTGTCTTTCTTCAAGGTTTTCCAGCCTCTAACCAGCTCTCTTTTCTCATAGATTCAGTAGGACCCTCTAAGGGCCTCCTTTGTACTTGGGATTATAGGATAAAAAGGTCAGAATTGTGACAGCACCTTCTTCCAGAACATTCTTAATCTGGATTTTCCTGTCTCCCTTTGTCTTCAGGAGGTGATAGGCATAAGATGAGGTTAGACTAAGGGCAAGGTTTGAGGTCTTCAACTGTCAAAGAAAGGAAAGTTTGTTATGGGTCAGGTTTTGAACTTAATCCTTTCACTGCCCATTGTCTTTTGTAGATTTAACGACAATCTGCATGGCTGCTATTACTAGCTCCAGTAAGTGGATGAGATGACTGTGGGTCGGTTGTATTAACTACCTTCATATAAGCCTGGGATCTAAATTCTGCCAATCCAAGTGAAAAATCAAGTAGTTTTCAGTCTTGGCTTCAAAGCCACAAACTAGTTTACTAGAACTGCTTGAAATCTTCTTTCCTATTCTCCAGCTTCTCCCTGTAATTGAGGACCTCATAATGACATTGAGTGTATGAATGATGAGGGTGATGACAACAGCTGGTGACTTTTACTGATCACTTATTACAGAGCAAGCAGTGTGCTAACCACTGAGCCTTTGTCTTTAGTTCTTATGGCAACTCTGTTGTGCAGTTTATATTATCACTATATAGATGAGACATCTGAAGCTTGGAAGTGGTAAGAAACATGCACAAGCTGCTCCTACGACCAGTAATTGGTAAACTCTGGATATTAATTTAGATCAGAATTTAAGTCCAGCTATTTAAACCACTATTTAAACCACAATAAGAGTAGGAGGTTTATGGAAAAACTTCTTAGGGTTATAGAATTATTTATCAAATTCCTTTTAAAAAATCAAAAATAATAGCCAAAGGGGGGACAGTCATATCTTTATGTGGCATGGCACAATGATACAGCTGGCGGGGGGATGCTTACATTCTAAAACAGGAAACTTTCTAACCCTCCCACTTAGAAAAATAATCAAATCTGATTATTTTAATTTATTCTGTTTTTGAGATGGAAATTCTAGGAGTCTGGTTTTAATTGCATAGGAAGTCAGCCTGGACTGTTATTGTTTACTAAGAGTTTGTTTCATCATTTCTCTGGCCAGTGGAATGGACTTATCAGCAAGGATTGAGTTCATGGGTGTTTCTGGTTCAATGAATGTCTTCAAGTAATTACGGTTGAGGGAATGGATGGCTTTTTTATTGCAGAGTGCTAGCATCTGACTGTGAAAACAATACAAAAGGGAGTGATCAGAGGGAAATGGGAGTGTGGCTAACATTGACCTTGAGGTTGTATGTCTTAGCATCTTGAACTTGAGTTAATAGTTTCCATGTTCTCCCATTTGCAATGTTGGAATGAGGCAATTGTATCCTTTCTCACAGCACTTTGCAAAGAATGAGACATCAAACCAGATCTCAGCAAGTACTTTATGACTCGAATAATACTATGAAAATCCCCAAAGTTTGAGTAATGCCCTGACAAGATTGCAGAGTACAAACACAAGTATGAGTTTATAAGCAAGAAGCAGATGGGTATTATCTGCATATCAGGATATGAATAGTTCTGCTAACTGGTGAGGTAACTGTCTTGGATGCCTAATTAAAGAGACAGGCACCGAGCAGGATGAACAGGATGGAGATGCAAGCCTATCGTCCTCAGGGGAACAACTCACTTTATTTCCCTAGGTGGCAGCACCAAACAAGGATTTAGAAGTGCCTAAGGGTGTGGTGTCTTTGGGCAGGAGTACCCTCCAGGCATCCAGAGGAATCTTGATTTACTGTCTTGTGATAGAGGCTGTGGCAATAGCTGTGCCTTGCATGAGGAGTTAGAATCAGTAAATCCTCACAGAGTCCAGCTCTGCCACCAGCTGGCTGTGGGACCCAGGAGCCGTCCTCCTGTCAGGGTTCTGCTTCTGTTTCCTCATCCTCATTAAACAGAAGGGTTTGGAGATGAGATTGCCTCAAAATGCCTTTAGACTTTCTATGACTCACAGTTGGATGATCCCTCTGGCATACTCACTGCCCTCTTCACAAGGAAAGAACTTGATTCCATTGGCTGGGGACGAGGAGGGGAGGACTGTGGGAGTGTTCCAGAGACAGGCAATATGCCATAGGCTTGCAAAGGGCCCTCCCTGTGGAGGCATACCCACTTCCCCTTCCCAAGTTAAAAGAGTATTGTTCCCTAGCATTAGAAAAAATGTTTTCACTGGCTTACCTGTCACTCCTCCTCAGCTGGATCCTTGCCACCCTGCAGCTGTGCCCACACGAGATGGTGCTTTTCATCTGTGACTGACATTCTAGTGAGTTTATGGCTATATGGTAAGTTAGAGCACACTTGCTCTGTGTACACACCAGGCTTTGTGCTAAGCCTTTAGTACATGCTACATGCATACATCTCTTGTATTCTACCCTCCAATGGCTTTTAATTATCTCTGCTTAAACAGCCTTTTAAACCAAATTCTTCTTAATAACAACTAATGAATACTGTGCTTCTCTCTTTTTTTAAAGTGTATTTAGTACAGGGTCTACAGGGTCTCACTAGAGATCAGACTGATAGTGATCCTCCTGTTTTCAGCCTCCCAAGTGCTGGGATTACAGGTGCGTCCCACTACGCCCAGTCTCAGTGACTGTCCCAGTGCATCCCAGGGGCCAGGCTGGCATAGCACACCAAAATCCAACCCTGGTTCCTGCATCTGCCTAAGCAGGTGCTGTAATCCGCTGAGCTATCTGGCTGGCCCATATACTGCGCTTCTTATGTGCCAGACACTATTGTAGGTGCTTCAGGATTGTTATTTATTTAGCCTTCACAATAACTCTGTGGGTTAACACTAATGCTGAATATTATTTATAGATGAAAGCTGATGGCAACAGAAGCTAAGTCACAGAGGCTAAGCCCAGGGTCCTTCAGCCAATAGAATCAGGATTTGAGCCCTGACAGCCTCACTCTCAGATCCTCCGAGACATACTGAAAAGGCTTGTGACCTATGGATACAGCTACCATTTTTCCCCATTAGATTAAAAGCAAGTGTTTGAGTCTTATTTCTCCAATTTGGTATTTTGCTACAGGAACATTCTAACAATTTCATTCTCTTCCTAGGATTTGAAATAGGAATATCTTCACAAAACAGATCCCTCCACAGCCCCATGTCCACAATCCCACTTTACTGATATCTGAGCTTTGTTTTAAAACCTGTAGTAGAGAAGAGACATTGAAGGTATTTCCCTCTCCCTCTTCCTTCCTCTTTCCTTCCCCTCCCTCTTCCTCTCTCTCTCCCTCTCCATCTCCCTTTCCCTCCCCCATCCCTCTCCCTCTTCCCCTTTCTCCCCTCACCAGTCTCTCTCCCTCTTTCTGTCTTTCTGTCTTTCTCTGTCTCTCTCTGTCTTTCTGTCTCTCTCTCTGTTTCTCTCTCTCTGTATCTGTCTCTCTCTCTCTCTCTCTCATCCTACCTCCATGTTTGATTGGATAAGAAATAGCCCTTAAAAGATGCAAAGCCATCACTAGGAGGAAGGAGGCAGATGTCTTTGGTAAGAAGTTGCAGGATTGCCTGAAGAAGGAAGATAGAAGAATACAAGAAAGATATCTATGCCTTGAGTGAGTGCTTTACAATGGAGCACAGAGATGGGGGGAAAGTAAAAGGTACTCTGAATGACAGCAAGGTCAGCTATGGAGGAAAAGTCCACTTGCTCTTGAAAGGATGTTGCCGAAGTCCAGGTCACATTTGAGAAGCTCTGATGGATTCTCTGCGGCTCACTGGAGTAGTATACTATGACTGTGCTTATAAGATTTCAACTGTAGGAGAAGTGGCCCATTTCATAGATATTTTGTTTTATGGTCTTTGGAAGACTTCTCCCATCCCATCTGTTCTTTGCCTTTGAGAAGTTTCTTTCATGTCAACTAAAGATATCTTATTTACTGTTTTAGATTTTTGGAATAGAGAGACTAGTACAAATCTCTTTAGTAGGTTTAATGTTTACATATGCAAGTTTGATTTATTTCACTTATGATTATAATTTCTAGTTGCAACCATTTACCTATAAAAGTCTTGAGTTTGTACTTCTTTATGGCTGAGTAGTAAGTACTCTATTGTATAAAAAAATAGATCTTTTT